>CM054166.1:36420768-36425768 GCA_028751875.1 Rapana venosa
TTGTGTGTGTGTGTGTGTTTGTGTGTGTGTGTGTTGTGTGTTGTGTGTGTGTTGTGTTGTGTGTGTGTGTGGTGGGTGTGTGGTGGTGTTGTGTGTGTGTGTTGTGTGTGTGTGTGTGTGTGTGTTTGTTGTTGTGTGTGTTTGTGTAAGTTTTTTTTGTGTGTGTGTGTGTGTGTGTGTTGTTTGTTGTGTATTGTGTGTGTTGTGTGTGTTGTGTTGTTTGTTGTGTGGTGGGTGGTGTTGTGAGTGTTGGTGTGTGGGGTGTTGTGTGTGAGAGAGAGTGTGTGTGTTCTGTGTGATTGTGTTGTGTGTGTATGTGTGGTGTGTGTGTTTGTTGTGTTGTTTGTGTGTGTTGTTGTGTGTTTTTGTGTGTTGTTGTGTGTGTTTTGTGGGTTTTGTGTGTGTATGTGTTTTGTGTGTGGTGTGTGTTGTGTGTTTGTGTGTTTTTGTGTGTTGTGTGTGTGTGTGTGTTGTGTTGTGTGTGTGTTTTGTTGTGTGTGTGGTGTGTGTTGTGTGTGTGTGTTGTGTGTGTGTTTGTGTTGTGTGTTGTGTGTTAGGTGCGTGTGTGTGTGTTGTGTGTTGTGTGTTGTGTGTGTTTTGTTTTGTTGTTGTTTAATTTAATTTTTGTTTGTTTTTTTTTGTTTGCTATTTTTACAAATATTTTCGTTGTTGTTTTTGTTGTTATTGAGAGAGAGAGAGAGAGAGAGGAGAGAGAGAGAGAGAGAGAGAGAGAGAGAGAGAGAGAGAGAGAGAGAGAGAGGTGGGGGTAGTGTCTCACTCATTAACATGATTTCATAACTTTAACAGATACCAAAAAAAATATGATAAGAAATCTCAGAAAAAAGGAAGAAGATACATTTGATTCACCAGATCAATTTGACTTTTGTGTCATCGTTGTTGTTGTTTTTGTTTTTGTTGTGGATTTCTTTGGTTGTTTTATTGTTGTTATTGTGGCTTGGTTGTTTGTTTGTTTTCGTATTTTTTTGTTTTTTTGTTTGCATGTTTGGTTTACCTTTGTTTTTGTTTTGCTCCTACGTTGTTAGTGGATGTTGTTTTAAATATCGATTTTTAAGAAATAGTTCATTCATTCATTCATTCATTCATTCCCTGTTTCATTCATTCATTCATTCATTAATTCATTAATTCCCTATTTCATTCATTCATTCACTCATTCATTCATTTATTCCCTCATTCATTCATTCATTCTCTAATTTATTCATCCATTCCCTCATTCATTAATTTTTTAATTCCCTGTTTCATTCATTCATTCCCTGTTTCAATCAATCATTCATTCAGTCATTCATTCATTTCCTCATTCATTCATTCCGTTCCTATTCCATTAATTCATTCCGTCATTCATCCAATCCTTCCTTCCTTCCTTCCTTCCTTCAGTCCCTCATTCATTAATTCATTCCATATTTCATCCATTCCCTTTATGTTTTTCCATCACTTTCTTACAGGGGGGCAAATACGAATACGAACTCGCAAGAAACTGAATTACGAGTTTGCCTCCCTTCGCTCCGTCAGACTGTACGTGGATGTGACGGACGGCTTTTGTCCGTCAGAGACCTACAGCGTCACGGTCAAGGTCACCGATGAAAATGAACCCCCCACCATTACTCCCCCAGTTGTTGAACATTGTGTTTACGAAGGCTTTGTAAGTACTCCTTTTGCTTTAAGAATGTAAAAGAAAAATCAAATAACGCCTAAAGACCAATATAATATAAGCATCATTGCACAATTAGCTCATCTCCAACCAGATAAAGAGGTCGAAAAAATGGAAGATAACATGTAAGTATACATGACATATAAATATATATGTTTAAGCTAATACATGAACTCATATGGTCTTATATACACATACATGAAATTATGCACATGTATGCATGCATACATACATACGCACACATACATACATACATACATACATACATACATACATACATACATAACTGACAGAAAAGTGCATACATACATACATACATACATACATACACACACGCACACATACATACAGATATACATACATACATACATTCATACATACATACATACATACATACATACATACATCACTGACAGAAAAGTGTGGAAAAAACATAAACAGAATAAGCAAAACAACAACAAAAAAACAGCACACCACCACATTACAAGTCATCAGCTGAATAAAAGGATGTTACCTTTCAGATTGGGTGGTAACAGGGCTTGATCCAATCTAATCTAACAGGGGCAGATAATGTACACGGTTGTACAGAGTACTCCTTTTGCTGTTTTGAGTTGGTGTGTATGAGTACAAATACGACTTTATCATGTCATATCAGAGAAAATCGTCTGTGATACGAGCAAAGAATAATGAATTAAAAAAAATATCGAAGAATAAATGTTGTCGGTAGGAGCTCCACGCAATGCTACCAGGGTTCACCATCTCTCCCCCCCCCCCTCTCTCTCTCTCTCTCTCTCTCTCTCTGTCTGTCTGTCTGTCTATGTCTCTCTCTGTCTCTGTCTGTCTGTCTGTCTGTCTGCCTGTCTGTCTCTGTCTGTCTGTCTGTCTGTGTCTCTGTGCGTCTCTGCTGAGTTCTACATCTCCTGCAGCCCTCACCAGACCACTGACCTCAGTGATGTTAACAATGTAGGATGCTGGTGGTAGTCTATCTCTTTTCCTTCTGCCTTCAACCTCATAGTCACTATTTTCAATTTTGTCTAACAGTTTCTGGAGCTCGTCTACATGTGTAAATACTAAGCGTGTGTATGTCTGTACACGCTTGCATGCTTGGCGCATGTGTGTATGTGTATGTGTATGACTACATGTGCTCTTGCGATTCATTTTGCACTGCTTTAATAGCAATAAATTATTTTCACAGCCCACTGTGTTCTTGCAGTGTTGTGGCATAGTATGAAGTTCTGGGGGCTGGTATTGCTAGTTTTGCAGATAGTGAGTTACGGTTGATTGTTTTATGGACATTGATAGTACATCCCGAAGTCAGAATGCGGCTACCTTCATTGTGGGCAAAGAAAACAACCGGTCGCACACACGCAAAAAATATCACCATCGGTAAACCTCAGAGGGATAACTGAGCAGCATCAACATCAACGGCAACAACAACAACAACAGCAAAATGATGGTACAGTCCCTAAATCGGATAACTCCGCTAATACAATCAAACTGAGATTAGGTGCACCTTGAATTAAAGTGAAATACAATACAATACAACACTTCTTCTTCATGTGCCAGGTCTGTTGCAGACATCGGCGATCATGGCCTTCCATTCCTCTCTGTTGTCAGTTCTCCTGATGAGTTCAGTGTTGGGGGATTCTTTCCTCGTTGCATAGCTATTCAGACTGTCTGTGTATTTTGTGCGTTGTCTTCCTCTATCTTTGGTACCACAAATCTTTCCACACAATATTTGCTTTTCTATTCCATCAGCTCTGTTTATGTGCCCCAAAATTTGTAGTTGTCTTTTTCTGATGGTTTTGAGTAGGGATCTTTTGTACCCGGCCATTTCCATTACTTCTTCGTTTGACTTCTTTTCAGTCCTCAAAAAGTCCACAATACAACACAACACAACACAATACAATACAATACACAGTGCAGATGGATAGTTTCAATCACGTCCTTTTAATTCCATTTTCTTCTTATTATTTTTCTTCACACAAGTTGACGAGCACACCAAATCGATGAAGGCCTTGGAGATGATCTAGAAAGGGAAGGATTCTGCTCGGTTTAACTGGACCACGACATACTGCCTGAGAAAATTCAGCGCATGCAGTGTCCCAACCATCCTTCAAGGAGATATTAAGTAAGGGAGAAATCATACCGGGTGTAGTCGAGTCACTCGTCTCCATTGCAGATCAAACTGGATCCGGGTTGGAAGATTGCGGACCCGGATGAAGGGGAGAGCATCAAATGGACGATGGATCATGCCAGTTTCCATATTGACCAGGATACAGGGGTTGTGTACTCGAAAGGTACGCGCCGCTTTGATCGATTGATTGGTTGATTAGTTGGCTGGCTGGTTGGCTGGTCAGTGGTTGATTGAATTCCAAAGATATAGTTTAGTTGGTTGATTGATTAATTGGCTGGCTGGTTGGTTGGTTGGTTGGTAGTTGAATTCTAATTACACAGACGATAGTGATTGATTAATTGGCTGGTTATTGGTTGGTTAGTTGGTCGCGGTTGGTAGTTGATTGAATTCTGAAGATATAGATCACTTGATTGATTGATAGATTGATTGGCGCTTTCCAAAGACGTAAGTAGATTAATTAGTTACTTTACTGATTGGTTTCAGTTATTTATTTATTCATTTTATTTTCAAGTTTGAAACTGCTCTGCATACACCAACACAAACACACACCACACACACACCTCACTCCACGCACACGCACACACACACACACACACACACACACACACACACACACACACACACACACACACACACACACACACACACACACACACACACACACACGGAGCGAGAGAGAGAGAGAGAGAGAGAGAGAGAGAGAGGAGAGAGAGAGAGAGAGAGAGAGAGAGAGAGAGAGAGAGAGAGAGACTATACACACATGTACACAGACACACACACATACACACACAACCACACACACTCAACAAACAACACAACACACACACACACCCAACTTGTAAACCGTTGGGGCATCACTGAAGATTTTTGCAATCAGCTTCCTCCACTAAACACCATACCACATTTAACACTTTACAAAAAAGAAACGAAAGGTTCATCAACAGACACAACAGATGTTGTACGAGTTGCTAATGGTTGAACAGAGGAGTACGACTTTGAGAGAGACAGCAGCAAAGGCAAGGTGAAGAGGCTGGTAGCCAGTATCAAAGACAAGGGCAACAAGGAGGCATCCGCAACACTGCTTCTGAGGGTGAAAGACAAGAACGACAACGCCCCTTATTTTCTGAGGGTGAGTCAGTGCAGTGTGTGTGTGTGTCTTCAATTTTACGTCTGTTCACTTAAAGTGATATTAGACGA
>CM054166.1:36430768-36435768 GCA_028751875.1 Rapana venosa
TTTAGTGACACCTTTATTTTGATACTTAGAGAACAAGTGGCCACTGCATTGATTACTTAAATGACTTCTTTACCTCGGTACTTAGTGAGCAAGTGACGACTGCGTTGGTTAACTGACACCTTGTCTCGATACTTAACGAACAAGTGACGTGTAGTAAGTGACACCTTTGTCTCGATACTTAACCAACAAGTGACACAGATTAAGTGACACCTTTACCTTGATACTTAACCAATAAGTGACATAGATTAAGTGACACCTTTACCTTGATACTTAACCAACAAGTGACATAGATTAAGTGACACCTTTACCGTGATACTTAACCAACAAGTGACATAGATTAAGTGACACCTTTACCTTGATACTTAACCAACAAGTGACATAGATTAAGTGACACCTTTACCTTGATACTTAACCAACAAGTGACATAGATTAAGTGACACCTTTACCTTGATACTTAACCAACAAGTGACATAGATTAAGTGACACCTTTACCTTGATACTTAACCAACAAGTGACATAGATTAAGTGACACCTTTACCTTGATACTTAACAAACAAGTGACATAGGTTAAGTGACACTTTACCTTGATGCTTAACCAACAAGTGACATAGATTAAGTGACACCTTTACCTTGATACTTAACCAACAAGTGACATAGATTAAGTGACACCTTTACCTTGATACTTAACCAACAAGTGACATAGATTAAGTGACACCTTTACCTTGATACTTAACCAGCAAGTGACCACGGCATAGGCTAATTGGGTGACACCTTTACCTTGATACTTAACCAACAAGTGACATAGATTAAGTGACACCTTTACCTTGATACTTAACCAGCAAGTGACCACGGCATAGGCTAATTGGGTGACACCTTTACCTTGATACTTAACCAACAAGTGACATAGATTAAGTGACACCTTTACCTTGATACTTAGGGAACAAGTGAAGTAGATTAAGTGACACCTTTACCTTGATACTTAACCAGCAAGTGACCACGGCATAGGCTAACCACTAGACTGACTTACCCCGGAAATTCTCCGGGGCTAAACGTGCACCCTATACGCCAACAACCCGGAAAATTTCCGGGGTGTCGAACCGAAGTAAACAAGCCTGCTTCCTTGACTACAGTTAAAGGGAAACAACTCCAAAAATAATGGAGGTCACTCTCCTGTTGCTTGGCAACATCGAGCTGCAAAAACCGTGGCAAAAACGATCGTTTTTTGCTCGTATTTTGTGTTTTTATGCATGACTGCTTGGGAAGTTCTTGTTCAAAATTTCTGACACTTCTTGCTGAAGGCATAAATAACTTTACACAGCTGTAAAAGTGGCAAATAAAACTCTAGATTTACCTAACATTGATGAAAACGATCGCGTATGATTCAGGATATCGTGTATTTAAAAAACAATAAATGAGATTTGGCCTAGACATATGTTTGACATTATTGAGATGGGGGGTACTCGAATGACAGTGGTGATGAAGAAATCGTATTTATGGTCGATGTTTTACATTTTAAATATATTTTCGCAGTGAAATATCATGCTAACTAATTTGAGCTTGCCTCGAAGTAATCTATGATATATATACTGTCATTGGGTAGACTATCAGGAATATTTATGTAGTAGTTTCTGAGTAAGAGGGATATGAACATAGCAGTGGTACATAAGAATTTTATTCCCGGGCATATAGGGTGCACTTGCACTGGGCAGTTAAGAGGTTTTAATTGAGTGACACATTTACCTTGGTACTTAGGGAATAAGTGGCAACTGCATAGATAAGTGACTGTTTGCCTTGATACTTAGCGAACTGGTGTCAACTAACGAACGATTGCACGTGCAGGGTCGATCATCTCCGTGCTGGCAACAGGGGCGGTAACCCTGCTGAGGTCCTGCCAGGTGGGAGAAAGGGAGACCATCCGGGCCTTTGTCACTGACCAGGGAACCTACCCCGGCCCTTTGTCTGCTGTCCCCACCACCATAGAGTTTACCTGTAACGTGAGTCAGGACTGTCTGTGCCACAGAGAGAGAGAGAGAGAGAGAGAGAGAGAGAGAGAGAGAGAGAGAGAGAGAGAGAGAGAGAGAGAGAGAGAGAGAGAGAGAGGTAGGGAGAGAGAGGGAAGGATGGAGGGAGGGGAGAGGAGGGAGGGAGACAGAGAGGAAGGGAGAGAGACAGAGGGAGAGAGAGAGAGAGAGAGGGGGGGGGAAGGGGGGAGGGAGGGAGGGAGGAAGGGAGAGAGTGGAGAGGAGAAAGTGGGAGAGGGAGGGAGAAGAATGAGAGAGAGAGAGAGAGGATGATGATGATGATGATGATGATGATGATGATGATGGTGATGATGAGATTGATGATGAAGATGATGATGATGGTGGTGGTGGTGGTGGTGGTGATGGTGGTGATAATAATGATGATGATGATGATGATGATGATGATGATGATGATGATGATGATGATAAACTTCCAAGGACTACAGATAAGCATGTACATTTCTTTCTTTTTAAAATTATTTTTTCGGGCCTTACCCTGGTAAGGAACTGCCATACAATGTAAATCATTATGACTTAACGCGATACAATACAATACAATACAACATGCACGTCACAATGCAATACAATTCAACACAATTCAACACAATGGCATGCAATGCAATAGATAATACTACACAATATGACACTTCAGATTTCGATGCAATGCACCACGCTACACCACACCACCACCACCCCTCATCACCACATCTTGAACATGTTGCACATACTTTAAATCCTGTTCCGCTTTTCGTAAGAGTAAGCCATTGTGTGCCGGTGAGAACACATGACAGAATTCACAAATCCGCATACACACGGGGACTGGATGTAAAAAGGCACATAAGTGCTTATTTCATTATCCTCGATATAAAAGAATAAAATGGAAAAAAAATGAAAACCACCACCCCACCACACACCACACCCCACCACACCACACAACACCACACCACCCTACCACCCTACCACCCCACACCCTCACACCACCCCACCCCACCACACCCCTACCACCACACCCCTACCACCACACCCCACACCGTTAATACACCCCCCCACAACAAAAATCTAACCAGGAATGCCCAGTTCCCCCAGTGACAGAGGCAACGAGCACGACTAGTACTGCCCCGCAAATCAGCACAGAAATCCCAGTGAACGCGGACATCGGGGATCGGGAGAACGACGCCAATCCCCTGGTCCTTCACCTGGGATGGGGAGTTTCTGCCTCCCTCCTCGGCCTCCTATTGGTCGCCACGCTTGCTTACGTCATCTGGAGACACTGCGCACCTCTCTGCGCAAGATGGTGCGCGAGAAGGTGTTTGAGAGCTAAGTGAGTTTTTTTGGTTTGGTTTAAAAATTTTTTTTAGAAAAGGTCGTCTTTGTTTTTTGGAGAAGAAAGTGCGTCTTTGTTGTTTTTTGGAGAAGAAAGTGGGTCTTTGGTTTTTGAGAAAGTGCTTCTTCGTTTATGGAGAAGAAAGTGTGTTTTGGGTTTGAAAAAGTGCGTCTTTGTTTGTTTGTTGGTTGGTTTTTGAGAAAGTGCGTCTTTGTTGTTTTGAGAATGCGTCTTTGTTGTTTTGAGAATGCGTCTTTGTTGTTTTGAGAAAGTGCGTCTTTGTTTTTGAAAAAGTGCGTCTTTCTATTTTTTTTTTTAAGTGAGTCTTTGGTTTGAGAAAGCGAGTCTTTACTTTGAAAGATTGTCTTTGTTTTTAAGAAAGTGCGTCTTTGGATTTGAGAAAGTGTGTTATAAAATTTTGTTAAAGAATGTTGTTTTTTAAAGAAAGTGCCTCTTTGGGGATTTTTTGGTTTGTTTTTAAAGAAAATAGTCTTTGTTTTTAAGAAAGTGTGTCTACATTTTTTTTAGGAAGTGTGTCTTTGTTTTTTGGAGAAGAAAGTGTGTCTTTGTTTTTGGAGAAGAAAGTGTGTCTTTTGTTTTTGGAGAAGATAGTGTGTATTTGTTTTTGGAGAAGAAAGTGTGTATTGTTTTCGAGAAAGCATGTCTTTGTTTTTGAGAAGAAAGTGTGTCTTTGTTCTAGAGAAAGTGTGTCTTTGTTTTTAAGAAAGTGTAAAGTGTACCTTTGTTTTAGAGAAAATATGTCTTTGTTTTTGAGAAAGTGTGTATTTTTGTTTTGGAGAAAGTGTGGCTTTGTTTTTGGAGAAGAAAGTGTGGCTTTGTTTTTGAGAAAGTGTTTTTTTGAGAAAGTCTATCTTTGTTTTTGAGAAAGTGCATCTTTGTTTTTGAGAAAGTCCGTCTTTGTTTTTGGAGAAGAAAGTGTGTTTTTTGAGAAAGTGTGTCTTTGTTTTTGAGAAAGTGCATCTCTGTTTTTTGAAAAAAGTGTCTTTGTTTTTGGAGAAGAAAGTGTGGATTTGTTTTTGAGAAAGTGTGTTTTTTGAGAAAGTGTGTCTTTGTTTTTGAGAAAGTGTGTCTTTGTTTTTGGAGAAGAAAGTGTGGCTCTGTTATTGAGAAAGTGTGTTTTTTGAGAAAGTGTGTCTTTGTTTTTGGAGAAGAAAATGTGGTTTTGTTTTTGGAGAAGAAATTGCGTCTTTGTATTAGAAAAAGTGTGTCTTTGTGTCTTTGTTTTGAGAAAGTGCACCTTTGTTTTACCAAAATGAGTCTTTGTTTTGAAAAAGAGGAGTCGAGTTTTGATAAAGCAAGTCTTTGTTTACTTTTCTGTTTTTAAAAGTATCTATTTTGAAAAAACGTGTCTTTGTTTTTAAAAAAAATCTTTGTTTTGAATAAAGTCTTTGTTCTGAAAAATTGAGTCTATGTCGATAAAAACTAAAGCTTACTGATCAAGGAAAATGGGTGTTGCTGATACAGGCTTCCCAGACCTCGGAAGATCCAACCCAAGCCGGCAGATGCAAGACAGTTGCAGAGACTGCAGCAACAACAACAGCAGCAGCAGGAGAAGAAACAGCCTGATCCTGCCCCCGCCCAAATCACCATCCCCTCACCCCCTGAACCACCGTATGTGCTTCTCTTCCCACCTT
>CM054166.1:36448268-36458268 GCA_028751875.1 Rapana venosa
CTCAGCTTCTCTCTCTCTGTCTCTTTCTGTCTCTCAGCTTCTCTCTCTCTCTCTCTCTCTCTCTCTCTCGCTCTCTCTCTCTCTCTCTCTCTCTCTCTCTCTCTCTCTCTCTCAGCTTCTCTCTCTCTCTCTGTCTCTTTAGCATTCTCTCTGTGTGTCTTTCTCCCTCTGTCTTTTTCTCTGGCTCTCTTTTTGTCTCTCTCTCTCTGCCTATCAGTCTGTCTGCCTGTCTCTGTCTGTCTCTCTCTTTGTTTTTCTGTTTGTCTGTCTGTTTGTCTCTGTCAGGCTGTCTGTCTCTCCCTCACACACACACACACATACACGGCACCCCACCCTCAACACAAAACACAAACACACACACATACTATAACCCCCCTATACACACACTACACACAAATACACACTTCTTCCCCACCCACCCCCACTACACACACATAGTCAAAGTCAAGTCAAAGTCAAACTTTTATTTTCAGATGGTACATTGAATAAGCAGTTCATTTGCTTTTTTTCATCAAGCCATCTATCTAAAGAAAAAAAAAGCGAGAAAAAAAGATAATGTATATGCAGACAGAGAATAAAATACCTAATCTATAGTAAACTATACAAATCAAACAAGAAAAGACAATAACATATGCATATATGGAATTAAAAACAAAACAAAAAATCCAGAAACATATTAAACCATACAATTCAAATAATTAAAAAATCTTGAAAAAATATCCGTCATAATACAAACAAACAAGCAACAAAGAAAAACCAAACCAAAAATACACACAAGCTGCACCCCCGATACAAAACACAAACACACACACTATCTCCACCCCCACACTACACACAAACACACACTACACCCCACCCCCACACTACACTACACACACACACACACACACACACACACACACACACACACACACACACACACACACACACTACACCACACACACAACACACGCACACTATTACTCCAAACAAACAAACAAAACCCTTAAGATCATCTGTACCTAGGTTTATTTCTTTATTTGTACCATTCACGCCACGTCATTCTTTACGCGCACACACACACACACACACACACACAAACACACACACACACACATACACACACACACAAAATTCAGTTTCAAATACAAACACTCTCTCAACACCTACCCCTCCCCTCTTTCTCTCTCTCTCTCTCATTCTCTTCCCCATTTCACCCCCCACCCCTCGCTCCTCTTCCCCTCCCTTTCCCCCTGGTTTTTTTCCCCCCCTCTCCTGTCTTTTCTTGTTCTGGAATTCCGAGTCTGTAGTTACCGATCTTTAAGGCAGTTAACCCGACCAGTTCTGTTTACGCTCCGTAGATTTGAGTACTGCGCTGCGTGAGAGTTGGGTAAGTATTTTTTTAAAATATGTTGTATACATGAAAAGCAGTGTGTATATATACAGTGGGAGAGAGTGAGAAAAAGAGAGAGAGAGAGAGAAAAAAACGAGGTAGGTACTCATGATTGGGATAACTTTGTGTTTGTTTGCTTTTTTGCTTGTTGTTTTGTGCGTGTGTTTGTTTGCTTGTTTGTTTGTTTGTTTTGGTTATAACTAGACAGCGGTGTAGTCATTGTGAGAAATTTGGCAATTGGTTGGTGAGTCAGCCAATTAGTTAGCTCGTAAGTTAGTTAGTTATCTGCTTAGTTAGTTAGCTAGTAAGCTTTTTAAAAATACTTTTAATTACCTAAATCGTTAGTTCGTTTCTTCTTTTGCTCGATCATTAGTCAGTTAGACAGTCAGTCAGTTTGTAAGTTAGTCGGTCAGGTAGTGAGTTTGTTATTTAGTTGGTTAATTCGTCAGTCAGTTAGTTAGTTAGCTACTTAGAAACTTAGTTAGTTAGCTAGGTAGTAAGCTTTTTATTTTGTTCATGATCTAATTCATTGTTCTTTTGTTCGATGGTTTGTCAGTCAGTTAGAAAATCAGTCAGTTTGTCAGCTAGTTAGTCGATCAGGTAGTGGGTTCGGTTTTTTGTTTGTTCGTTAGTTAGTTAGTAGTTAATTGGTAGGTTGGGTTGGTCGGTTGACTGGTTGATTGATTAGTTATTTTGTAAGTTTTTGTTTAGTTGATTGGTCAATTGGTTGGTTGGTTGTTACTTAGTTAGTCAGTTAGTTATTTAGTTTGTTTCTGGTTGATTGCTAGTTATTTAGCTAGTCAGTCAGTTAGTTAGTTAGTCAGTTATTTAGTTTGTTTCTGGTTGGTTGTTAGTTATTTAGCTAGTCAGTCAGTTAGTTAGTCAGTTATTTAGTTTGTTTCTGGTTGGTTGTTAGTTAGTTATTTAGCTAGTCAGTCAATTAGTTATTCAGCTACTTATTTAGTTTGTTTCTTTGCTTGTTTGTCTGTTCGTTTGTTCGTGTCCTAATTCGTTCGTTGATGAGCTTTTTGGTTGGTTGGTCAGTTGGTTGGTTGGTTTGTTAGCTGGCTAGGTTGGTTAGCTCGTTTAATAACGAATAAGTCACTTAGTTTTTCTGTTTGTTTATTTCTTCGTCTCTGTAGTCATCTCTTTTCTTCCATTTCGTTCCTTCTTTGAATTGAGAATATTTTCCTTATTGTATTCAGTAAGAAGGTCTGATGGTGACAAGTCATAAATATATGATTACAGTTTTGTTCTGTGGTTAAGTGGAGAATTTATAAACAGCTTTCAAACTCTAACAGTATTCATTTATTTATCAATATAACTATCATTTGTCTATTCATTCAGTAATGATAGCCTTTCGTTGTTTGTTTACAGATTTGTATCTAGTGATTTTGTTTGTTTGGATACTTATTTATTTACATCTTGGTGGGCTGCATTAATGCTAAATAAAAGTATTCTTTTAAGGTAGGAATAGTGTGTGTCACGGAAACACGCATTATTTCATTTACAAATATATGCGTGTTCGTGCACGTGCTCGCGCGCGCGTGTGTGCGTACGTTTGTTTGTTTGTATGTGTATGTGTGTGCGTGCCTGCGTGTGTGTGCATGCGTGTGTGTACTTTTTATATATTGTTTTTTACCTGCACTTCACAGATATTATGCCAGTAACCAAGCTACCCTCCCCACTTCCCTACACACACACACACACACACACACACACACACACACACACACACACACACACACACACACACACACACACACACACACACACACACACACACACACACTTAAACAAACACAGACACACACACATACACAAATAACTTGTACTAAACTGATTGGGTGTGAGGGGGGGGTGAGGGGAAGGGGGGGGGGGGGGGTTGAGGAAGGGAAGTTGTTAGTGGTGGGTTTTTTTGGTGGAGAGATAAAACTCAACTTGAAGTCAACTGATCGGATCTTTATTATTATTATTATTATTATTATTATTATTATTATTATTATTATTATTATTATTATTATTATTATTCCTCCTCCTCCTTCTACTACTACTACTACTACTACTACTACTACTACTACTACTACTACTACTACTACTACTACTACTACTACTACCATTATCATCATCATCATCATCATCATCATCATCATCATCATCATCATCATCAACATCATCATTGTGGCTGTTATTATTATTATTTTTTTTTTACAATTATTATTATTATTATTATTATTATTATTATTATTATTATTATTATTATTATTATTATTATTATTATTGTCGATGATGTCGTCGTCGTCGTCGTCGTCATCGTCGTCGTCGTCATCATCATCATCATCATCATCGTCGTCGTCGTCGTCGTCGTCGCTTTTATCATCATCACCATCATTGTTATTGTTGTTGTTGTTGTTGTTCTTCTTCTTCTTCTCAGGCTGTTGTTGTTGTTTTTATTGTTGTTATTATGATCATCGTCACCATACTTTTTTTTTGGGCAGAAATATCAGAAAGGCGCTTACCTGGAAAGCAAAACGAAAAAAACAACCATCTTTGACAGGAGGGAGACAGAGACAGAGACAGAAACAGAGAGAGAAGAGAGAGAGAGAGAGAGAGAGAGAGAGAGAGAGAGAAGAGAGAGAGAGAGAGAAGAGAGAGAGAGAGAGAGAGAGAGAGAGAGAGACAGACAGACAGACAGACAGACAGACAGACAGACAGACAGACAGACAGACAGACAGACAGACGTTACAGAAACTGGTTTCTTTCTCGAGGCTAACTGCCTCTTGTGGCGGACCAGTGGCCGGACTTGCACCGCTCGTTTGCCCATCTCACCATGGGGCCAGCCTGGTCAGCTGGCTGCTGCTGTCTCCCGTGGCTGCTGCTGCTGACCTGCACTGTCGTCTGCCGCCTGGCTCTGGTCAGTCTGTGCTCCGTCTTGTCCCTCTCTGTCTTGTCTTTTCCCTCTCTGTCTTGTCTTTTCCCTCTCTGTGTCTTGTCTTGTCTTTTCCCTCTCTGTCTTGTCTTTCCCCTCTCTGTTTTGTCTTTGTCTTTTTCCTCTCTGTCTGGTCTTTTCCCACTCTGTCTTGTCTTGTCTTTTTCCTCTCTGTCTTGTCTTTTCCTCTCCTGTCTTGTCTTTCCCCTCTCTGTCTGGTCTTTGTCTTGTCTTTTTCCTCTCTGTCTTGTCTTTTCCCTCTCTGTTTTGTCTTGTCTTTCCCTCTCTGTCTTGTCTTTTCCTTTTCTGTCTTGTCTTTTCCCTCTCTGTCTTCTCTTTTTCCTCTCTGATTGTCTTGTCTTTTCCTCTCTGTCTGGTCTTTTCCCACTCTGTCTTGTCTTGTCTTTTTCCTCTCTGTCTTGTCTTTTCCCTCTCTGTCTGTCTTTCCCCTCTCTGTCTGGTCTTTGTCTTGTCTTTTTCCTCTCTGTCTTGTCTTTTCCCTCTCTGTTTTGTCTTGTCTTTCCCTCTCTGTCTTGTCTTTTCCTTTTCTGTCTTGTCTTTTCCCTCTCTGTCTTCTCTTTTTCCTCTCTGATTGTCTTGTCTTTTTCCTCTCTATCTTGTCTTTTTCCTCTCTGTCTTGTCTTGTCTTTTCCTCTCTGTCTTGTCTTTTTCCTCTCTGTCTGGTCTTGTCTTTTCCCTCTCTGTCTTGTCTTTTTCCTCTCTGTCTTGTCTTTCTCTGTCTTGTCTTTTCCCTCTCTGTTTGTTTTGTCTTGTCTTTCCCCCCTCTGTCTTGTCTTTTTCCCTCTCTGTCTTGTCTTTGTCTTGTCTTTTCCCCTCTGTCTTGTCTTTTCCTCTCGGTCTTGTCTTTTCCCTCTCTCTGTCTTGTCTTTTCCTCTTTCTGTCTTGTCTTTTTTCCTCTCTCTGTCTTGTATTTTTCTCTCTGTCTTGTCTTGTCTTTTCCTTCTCGTCTTGTCTTTTTCCTCTTTGTCTTGACTTTTTTTTTATCTCTGTTTTGTCTTGTCTTTTCCTTCTCTGTCTTGTCTTGTCTTTTCCTCTCTGTCTTGTCTTTTCCCTGTCTGTGTCTTGTCTTTTCCCACTTTGTCTTGTCTTCTTCCTCTCTGTCTTGTCTTTCCCTCTTTGTCTTGTCTTTTCCTTCTCTGTCTTTTCTTTTCCCTCTCTATCTTCTCTTTCCCGCTCTGTCTTGTCTTTCCCTCTCTGTCTTGTTTTCTTCTTTGTCTTGTCTTTCCCTCTTTGTCTTGTCTTTTCTTCTCTGTCTTGACTTTTCTGCTCTGTCTTGTCTTTTTCCTCTTTGTCTTGTCTTTTCCGTCTCTGTCTTGTCTCTGTCTTGTTTTTTCCTCTTTGTCTTGTTCTTTTTCCTCTCTGTCTTGTCTTTTCCTCTTTATCTTGTCCTTTTTCCTCTCTGTCTTGTCTTCTCTTTGTCTTGTCTTTTCGTCTCTGGCTTGTCTTTTTCCTCTCTGTCTGATCTTTTTCCTCTCTGTTTTGCCCTTTCCCTCTCTGTCTTGTCTTTTCCTCTTTGTCTTGTCTTTCCCTCTCTATCTTGTCTTTTCCTCTCTGTCATGTCTTTTTCTTCTTTGTCTTGTCCTCTTTTTTTTTTTTTTTTTTTTTTTTTTTTTTTTATACCACTTTAGTCACGAGATTTTTCTGCGTGAATTCGGCTGCTCTCTCTGTCTTGTCTTGTCCCCTCTCTGTCATGTATTTTTGCTCTTTGTCTTGTCTTTCCCCTCTTTGTCTTGTCTTTTCCCTCTTTGTCTTGTCTTTCCCCTCTTTGTCTTGTCTTTTCCCTCTTTGTCTTGTCTTTTCCCTCTTTGTCTTGTCTTTTCCCTCTTTGTCTTGTCTTTTCCCTCTTTGTCTTGTCTTTTCCTCTTTGTCTTGTCTTTTCTCTCTTTGTCTTGTCTTTTCTCCTCTTTGTCTTGTCTTTTCTCTCTTTGTCTTGTCTTGTCTTGTCTCTCATTGTCTTGTCTTGTCTCTCTTTGTCTTGTCTTTTCTCTCTTTGTCTTGTCTTTTCTCTCTTTGTCTTGTCTTTTCTCTCTTTGTCTTGTCTTTTCCCTCTTTGTCTTGTCTTTTCCCTCTTTGTCTTGTCTTTTCCCTCTTTGTCTTGTCTTTCCCTCTTTGTCTTGTCTTTCCCTCTTTGTCTTGTCTTTTCCCTCTTTGTCTTGTCTTTTCCCTCTTTGTCTTGTCTTTTCCATCTTTGTCTTGTCTTTCTCTCTTTGTCTTGTCTTTTCCCTCTTTGTCTTGTCGTTGCTCTCTTTGTCTTGTCTTTTCCCTCTTTGTCTTGTCTTTTCCCTCTTTGTCTTGTCTGTTCTCTCTTTGTCTTGTTTTTCTCTCTTTGTCTTGTCTTTTCCCTCTTTGTCTTGTCTTTTCCCTCTTTGTCTTGTCTTTTCCCTCGTTGTCTTGTCTTTTCCCTCTTTGTCTTGTCTTTTTTTCTCTGTCTTGCCTTTTCCCCCTCTGTCTTGTCCTTGTCTTGTCTTTTTCTTCTTTGTCTTGTCTTTTTTCTGTGTCTTGTCTTTTCCCCCTCTCTGTCTTGTCTTTTCCTCTCTGTCTTGTCTTTTCCCTCTCTGTCTTGCCTTTGTCCTCTCTGTCTTGTCTTGCCCCCTCTGTCTTGTCTTTTTCCTATTTGTCTTGCCTTTGCCCTCTTTGTCTTGTCTTTTCCTCTTTGTCTTGTCTTTGTCTGGTCTTCTCCCTCTTTGTCTTGTCTTTTTCCCACTTTGTCTTGTCTTTGTCTTGTCTTTTTCTTCTTTGTCGTATTTTCCCCCTCTTTGTCCTGCCTTTGCCCTTTTTTTCATGTCTTTTCCTCTGTGTCTTGTCTTTGCCATGTCTTTTCCTCTGTGTCTTGTCTTTGCCATGTCTTTGCCTCTGTGTCTTGTCTTTGCCTCTGTGTCTTGTCTTTCCCCCTCTTTGTCTTGTCTTTTCCTCTTTGTATTGTCTTTTTCCTCTCTGTCTTATTTACTCATCTATTAATACCACTTTAAGTCAGGGCAGATTTCTCTGCGTGAAATTCGGGCTGCTCTCCCCGGGGAGAGCGCGTCGCCACAGGAGCAGCGCCACCCATTTTTTGGGTCTGTAACTGTATTTGTTTCCATATCAGAGTGGCTTTTTTCTATAGAATTTTGCCAGGGACAACTCTCTTGTTGCCGTGGGTTCTTTTATGTGTGCTAAATAATAGTGAGTAACACACGGGACCTCGGTTTATCGTCTCATCCGAAAGATTAGCACCCAGACCAATACTCATGGTCTAATGGATGGGGGAATAGTTTCGGGCCCAAACGGGATTCGAACCACCGCACACTTCCGACCCGAACTTTTCGCTTTCTAGACAGGCGCCTTACCTCTAGACCCCTTTGTCTTGTCTTTTCCCTCTTTGTCCTGTCTGTGTGTCTGTCTGAGAAGGAGGAGGAGGAAGAGGAGGAGGAGGAGGAAGAGGAGGAGGAGGAGGAAGAGGAGGAGGAGGAGAAGGAGGAGAACAATGATGATAATGATGATGAACATGGTGACGAGGATGACCACGACAACAACAATGACAATAGTGGTGGTGGAGGTGGTGGTGGTGGTGGTGGTGGTGGTGGTGGTGGTGGTGGTGGTGGTGATGATGATGATGATGATGACGATAGAGATGATAATGATAATGACAACAACAATAATGATCATGACGATGACGACGACGACTGTGGTGGTGATGATGGTAATAATGATGATGATGATGATGATGATGATGATGATGATGATGATGATAATGGCGGGGAAGATGATGATGGTGGGTGATAGTGATAATGATGATGAAAACGACGACAATGATGATGACGATGATGAAAAAAAACGACGATAATGATGATCATGGAAACAACGAGAATGATGACGACGACGATAATGGTGATGGATGATGGCAGGGCATCACGGATTCTCCCACAACCATCGCCACAGGTCCCCCCATGAGCCTGGTGGGGTACCCCGGTGTGGTGTCAGTGGAGGAGGGACAGCGGAACCACGAGCAGCTGGCCACGATGAGGTGTCAGCGGGACGGACTGGACTCCTCCCGAGCCTTCCTCAGCTCCCTGACCCCCTCCTCCCCCTGTGGCTCCTGCTTCTCCGTCATGCCTTGCGACGCCATCACCAAGACCAGTAAGCGGAGTGACTGATGGGCTGTCAGCCATCCAGCCATCCGTCTGTCCGTCCGTCTGTCTGTCTGTCTGTCCGTTCATCCATCTATCCGTCCATCCATCCATCCATCCATCCATCCATCCGTCCATCCGTCCATCCATCCATCCATCCATCCGTCCATCCATTCATCTGTATTGTAAGCTTGCTTTGGTTCGGTTTTTCTGTGGGGACAAAACTAGTGCTCCCAAGATGCAGTGGGTTTTTTTTGGGATAAAATAAAGGTCTAGCCCTCTTGTAAAGACTTTGGAACTGGTGGTTCTTACATAATCCTCTCCATGCTTTGTGTTGAGCCTCTCTTTGTTTGTTTTTTGTTGTCTGGGTTTTTTGTTTAGTTTTGTGTGTGTGAATGGCAGATATGTGCGTTGTTGTTGTTGTTTATGTTGCTGTGTTTGATTTTACTGTCTGTTCACAGTAAGTGATTTTAGATGATGGGAAAGTGGGGGGGGGGGGGGGGGGTGGAATCAGTTGATGGGTATATGCAATGAAATATGTATCTACCACTTGGTAACTTATACAGTACGTAGACAAGGTTAAACAATCATAACACCAGTTAAAAAAAAACGAAATAAAAAAAAGTTGAAGTAATTTATGACATAACTATAACAAGCATCCTAGAGGACTGTTCAGTAAATCTGTTGTAATACGGAATGCCAACTTTAAATGGCCGACCTTGACCCATCACAAGAAGCAACTTTTTTCCAAACACACCAAGGGCATCATAATTGCAGTGACAAAGATGGGTGTCATAATTGTAGTGACAGAGAAGGGTATCATAATTGGAGTGACAGAGAAGGGTGTGATAATTGCAGTGACAGAGAAGGGCGTCATAATTTCAGTGACAAAAAGAAAGGTGTTATAATTGCAGTGACAAAGATGGACGTGATAACTGCAGTGACAAAGATGGGTGTGATAATTGCAGTGACAAAGATGGACGTGATAACTGCAGTGACAAAGATGGGTGTGATAATTGCAGTGACAAAGATGGACGTGATAACTGCAATGACAAAGATGGACGTTGTAACTGGCAGTGACAAAGATCTATCTGAACTTTGCTTCTTTGATTGATAAGCTTTTGGACCCTGCTCCACCAAGCCTCCTCTAGTACATGACAGCCTTCTTGTAAAGATAATGGAACATGTAGTTCTACACAATCCTCTCCATGCTGTGCACCTCTCTTTGCATCTCTGTCAGCCCACTCGTTTGGGAAAAACTTCCACAGGTGTGTGCTTGCATAGTTGATATTTTGGTCTTTAGTCTGAAATGAAATACTGTTGTTTTATCTGAAGAATATTTGTGTTGTGTTGAGGTATGGTGTGGTGTAGTGTGTTGTGGTGTGGTGTGGTGTGGTGTAGAGTGGTGTGGTGTGGTGTGGTGTAGTATAGTGTGGTGTGGTATGGTGTAGAGTGGTGTGGTGCACTGTAATGATAAATGAATGGATAAATACATGTCAAACAATAATGAAAATGAGCTTTCAATACACCAGCATCTTGATTTATAAGACTAATTACCCGAGATATACATTA
>CM054166.1:36468268-36472106 GCA_028751875.1 Rapana venosa
AGAGAGTAGAGGCAGAGACAGGAACGAGACAGAAGAGTAGTAGAGAGAGAGAAGATGAAGAGAGAGAGAGAAGAGAGAAGAAGAGAGATTTTTTTTCAAGGATGCAGATAAGCGTTCACATACATTTTTTTCATCGCCTTTACCCTGATTAGGGGTTAGAAGAAAAAAAAATCACCCTAATGTTTTATATAAATTCCATATATTATTATTATTATTATTAAAGGAAAAAAATGAATGTATGTTCAACAGAGCGAGAGAGAGAGAGAGAGAGAGAGAGAGAGAGAGAGAGAGAGAGAGAGGAGAGAGAGGAGAGAGAGAGAGAGAGAGAGAGAGAGAGAGAGAGAGAGAGAGAGAGAGAGAGAGAGAGAGAGAGAGAGAGAGAGAGAGAGAGAGAGAGAGAGAGAGAGAGATTTCGTATATTTTATTCTTTTATTTCGAAGATAATGGAATAAACGCCGAGTGCTTTTTGACATCCATCAATGTGTTTGTAGATTTGTAGAGTTTGTCATCCGTTCCCATCGGCACACAATGACAGAGAGAGAGAGAGAGAGAGAGAGAGAGAGAGAGAAGAGAAGAGAGAGAAGAGACAGAGAGACAGAGAGACAGAGAGAGAGACGAGAGAGAGACAAGAGAGAGACAGGACAGAGACAGACAGACACAGAGACAGAGACAGACAGATAGAGAGAGCGCGAGCGGGGAGGGGGGGATGGGAGAGGGAGAGACACACCACACACACAATGACAAATTCTTATTTGGGAGGGAGAGAGAGAGAGAGAGAGAGAGAGAGAGAGAGAAACCACACATGCATTCGTTCCAACAAGACCTTGCTTTGTAATACAAAGGGTCTGCAAAGCAAGATATGTCTTTGACATTCATAAAAAAGGATCTGATTGAAGAGGTTCCTCCCATAGCCACGTTTCCCATTTACAACCATTCCAAACTTCGCTGTCAAACACGCTTCCAAAAGCCTTTTCTTTTCTTTCTTTCCAGAATAGCAATGACATAGAACTTTGAATGGTGTAGCAGTTTAACAGCTGAACAGTCAGTACCCGCGCCCTGACGGTTAGCAGGAGCTAGCTACGAGAGAGAGAGAGCGAGAGAGAGAGAGAGAGAGAGAGAGAGAGAGAGAGAGAGAGAGGGGAGAGAGAGAGAGAGAGAGAGAGAATGCGAATAGTTTATTCAGATTTTAGGCCATGGCCCCTTTCTGAAGGGGGGGGGGGGGGGGTTACACATCATCATGAACAATAGAAACCAGAATATAATTATTTCCCAGCTATCCACAGTCAATGTAAAGTTGCAACAAATAAATATGCATTTCTAATGTTACAATAGCACAGTATTTACCCTTTTCAATACATGATAAACATACATGGCAAGATTTGTTAAAGTTGTCTCATGTTTTGTCGATGGAAGAACATTTACTCTAAAGTTACAAGGCTCATTAAAATATTTGGTCTATTGAATTGCATGCATCCTAAGATCGTGTAAGGCTGGACAACAAAACAAGAAATGAATTTCGTCTTCTATAGCACTATGGGTGACCGTTTGCGCGCCTTGGCTTCAGTACAGTTCCCCCAGTTCACCCAGCTGTAAATGGGTACCTGCCCTCTTTAGGGTCAGGGAAGGTAAAGCAGCGAGGGAGAGGAGATGGGAGCCGCCCTCAATATGCTGGCCCTAGAGAAGTGAGGTCTCTGACGCCTCGCTCCCCTACAACCTCATAGGTTATGGGACTCCTTTACCCTTCCTTTTTCCTTTATAGCACTATGGCATAAACGGCATTTCAGTTCATCTTCAGTTCTGTTCTGGTATCTATTTCGGTGACATGCAATATCTGAAACACCAAGCCTAAATTTAGTAAGAGCACTTTTAACATAACGATTTATTTTAATGGCAATATACATTTCACTGAAACAAGATGTTTTAAACAGCCTATATTGAGCAATTCTGTCACTGTTATACATATGTTCATGCCAATTTTGCCATCTGCAATCTATAAGCCTTTGTTTGAAACTTTTTAAGAAGGCTGAGATACACTGTACCCCTTGATTATCCCATACAAAAGAAAATCCATATGAATTTAAGCACTCACGAACACTCGTAACGCAAGTTTTCTTACCATTTCTGTCTAAATTATACAACACTCTTTATACTTTTAAAGGGATTCTACATTCATCCATACGAGTCAATATTAACCAGTATTTAATACATTTTAAAGTATGAGTTAATATATATGGCAAATCTCCCAAGCTCTCCATACACAAGGTCATTGGGCGTTCGAAGGTCTACATTCAAAAAACGTTTCATAGCATATATAAGTGTACATTTCAACCTAGGCTTTTTTCAAAAGCCCAGATTTCAGCTCCATATAGCATTATTGGCTGTACCTGGTATCAAATAATTTACAAAAAAGAGAGAAATTACAGCAGTCCAATTTATACAGCACATGAAAAAATCTTAGCTCTGCTTACGTTCTCCGGTGGATCGGTGGTCTAGAGGTAACGCGCCTGTCTAGAAAGCGAAAAGTCCGGGTCTGAAGTGTGCGGCGGTTCGTACCCCGTTTGGACCGGAAATTTTTCCCCCATCCATTAGACCATGAGTGGTGGTCTGGGCGCTAGTCTTTCGGATGAGACGATAAACCGAGGTCCCGTGTGTTACACGTAATTATTTAGCGCACGTAAAAAAAACCCACGGCAACAAGAGAGTTGTCCCTGGCAAAATTCTTAGAAAAAAGCCACTCTGATAGGGAAACAAATACAGCTGCAGCAAAAAAAAAAAAAAAAAAAAAAAGGGTGAAAGGGTGGCGCAGCGCTAAGTGGCGACGCGTTCTCCCGCTCTCCCCGGGGAGAGCAGCCCGAATTTCACGGAGAGAAATCTGCCGTGACTTAAAGTGGTATGAAATAAAATCTGAGCGCTTTGATTTGTTGCTTTACAAGATTCAGCGCTATATAAATTCCATACATTATTATTATTATTATTACTAGGTCTTGATATGCAAAGCCAAACCTAAGTCTAGTTGAAAACCATAGGCCAAGGTATTTATATACATTCACCACTTCCACCTTTACATTGCCATATGTCCATTTTTCCTGTCGTGCTAAATGCCCACCCTTACGAAAAACAACTATATTTGTTTTGCCCATATTTACCTTCAACTCTAAACTAGATGCAGCCGTACACAAGTTATCAAGTTGTCTTTGTAAACCAGTCACTGTTGTCGATAGTAAAATAATATCGTCAGCAAATAATGATATAAAATAATTCAATCAGATCAAAAGTCACACCATGTTTACCATTCTGGATGATTTCTAGAGCTAGCTCATTAATAAACAATGAAAACAATACCGGACTACAAACATCCCCCTGTTTTACTCCATGGGTACAGTTTAAAACTTCTGAAAAATTTGCTCCCGACCTTATTCTTGCCTTCACTTCTTGGTACATGCTTTTCAAACAACGGCATAATTTACCTGTAATTCCATTGTTTAACAAAATAGGCCATCATAATTTTCTAGAAACAGAATCAAACGCCTTTTCAAAATCAACAAAGGCTACATATACTTTTCGATTATTTGTGCATTGATTCTGGATTGCAGCTAACAAAGTAAACATATGATCTACCGTACTAAAACCTTTTCTAAACCCAGCTTGGTGTTCTCCAGTAATATCATTTAGATTTATCCATTCTTGTAATCTTTTGTTAATGACAAAGCTGTACAGTTTACTACTTATATTACATAATGATATTCCTCTATAGTTGTTGACATTATTAACATCCCCCTTTTTAGATAATAGCAAAATAACAGACTCTTTCCAACTTTCAGGATAAATACCAGTGTCA
>CM054166.1:36472606-36522606 GCA_028751875.1 Rapana venosa
AAAAAGAAATAAAATATGAAACAAATCAAGCGAGCACTATACTTTGTGCTAGTAACAAAAATCTACCGCATTTACATTTCTATAAAAGTAAAGTAAAGGTGTTCCTATAACCTATGTGGTCGTTGGGGAGCTAGGTGTCAGAGACCTCAACTTCTCCAGAGGCCAGCATATTGAGGGCGGCGCCCTTCTCCTCTCCCTCGCTGCTTTACCTACCCTGACCCTAAAGAGGGCAGGTACCCATTTACAGCTGGTTGAACTGGGGGACTGTACTGAAGCCAAGGCGCGCAGTACGGTCACCCATCCACTTGTTAACCACGCTCAACGCTGCTTAACCTTGGCCTGGGAAGGGCGAGTGCTCTGACCACTAAGCTATCCCGTCAACAGTCTCTCCAGAGCTTTATACATATTTCGGTGGGTACGTTCAGAATCGGAAATGTCCTTGACACATCACACGAATAAAAAACAACAACAAACCAGTAAAGCGAGGAAACAAACAAAAAAGCCAAAACATTCTTTGAGAAAAATCAGAAAAAAAATTGAAAACACATCAAATATAAAAAAACCAATGCAAACTTATTTTTGCGCATGGACGCAAAGCCTAGCCTGCGTCATGCGACCAACGCCTAGAGAACAAATGATATTTCAAGCGAAACTAAAACAATGAAGACAATACTTGAAACATTTTCTGTGGCCATGTTGACCTGTCAATATCAGGGGGCAGATATTCAAAAGCTTTGGCTTTTTCTCTTGTTGCAGAGAACCAAGATTTGCTGATTGTATTTCTCTAGTTCTGAACGGTATTTGTCCTCTATCATCTGTCTCTCCAGCCTTCTTTCCTCCTTCTCCTTCTCTCTCTCCTTCCGCTCGCACTCCTCCATCACTTTGTCTTGCTCCACCGAGGCTGGAATGACGTCACGCCGTGGCATCTGACGTTGATCACGATCTGCGTAAGCTGGACAGGAAAGACGTCAGAAGATGATCAGTTCGCTTCTGTTGAAAATGTTTTGAACTTCCATGTTTCTGGTTTGTTGTATTTTTTAACATTTGTGTGTGTGTGTGTGTGTGTGTGTGTGTGTGTGTGTGTGTGTGTGTGTGTGTGTGTGTGTTTGTGTGTTGTGTGTGTGTGTGTGTGTTGTTAGTTTCATACAATGTTCAGATGACTGGGTTTTTTGTGTGTATTTATTTGGTTACTATGTTTCTTTTTGGATTGTTGTTGTTGTTGCTCTTGGTTACAAGTCACCAGTATAGCAATTGTACATTTTGATCATTCTGATTACAGAAACGCAGTAAGAGATTGTGTTGTGTGTGTGTGTGTGTGTGTGTGTGTGTGTGTGTGTGTGTGTGTGTGTGTGTGTGTTGTGTGTGTGTGTGTGTGTGTGATGTGTGTGCGTGCGTGGTGTGTTGTGGTTGTGGTGTGTGTGTGTGTGTGTGTGTGTGTGTGTGTGTTGTGAGTGAGTGAGTGTGTGTGTATGTGTGTGTGTGTATGTGTAAAAGAGAACATGAAGGAGAGGAGAGGAGGAGGAGGAGGAGAGGATAAAAGATAGATAGAGCGAGAGAGAGAATGAAACACAAAGATGAGACAAAGAGAGCAAGATAATCAGCAGACTGACAGACAGACAAACAGGCAGGCAGAGAGAGAGACAGACAAACAGGCTGGCAGACAGACAGTAAGTCATTGAGTCAGACAGAAAGACAGATAGACAGACAGAGCACCATCGATCTCTGGGAAAAGGACAATTGCTATGAGAACAGAAGCACAAAAATAGAAAGGACTCACTTTCTTTCCAAAATCCATACAAGAAAGGCTCTGCTTCCACGGGCCTGTGACGAAAGAACGACAACATCATTTTCTATTGTACTGATTTTGTCTGGAGAGCAAAACGTTCACGGATTCTGGTGCCAAAGAATGACAAAAAACAGATTCAAAGGAATGAACACAGAGGGTGATCAATAAGTCCACCACAAAGACAAGAGACAAGAGCTTGAAGAAGGAGAACGACAAGAAAGAAAGAAAGAAAGAAAGAAAGAAGCAAAGAAGAAGTAGAGAAGAAGAGCAACACGAGAAAGAAAGAAAAAAAGAAAAAGCAAAAAAAGAATTCTGAAGAAGAAAAAGAAGAAGAACAACAACAGCAAACAATAAAAACAATAACAATAAACCCACCTCCTTTCCATCACCATCATCATCATCACGTCTCTTTCATCCATCATCACCACCATCATCACTATCACCATCATCATCATCACTATCACCATCATCATCAACATCATCATCATCATCATCATCATCACCATCATCATCATGGCAACTAACAATGATTCTGATTCTAATATTTTCAAACTACAGACACCACTAGCAATGACAAGCACTGTTATCAAGCATACTTACGGGAGAATAGGAGGTGCTGGCTTCACCTCCACAAGTGCCAGCACTTTGGGACATTCTACACATGTCGTCAGCTTCTCTTGCTTCTGCTTTTTCCGTTTCTGTTCCTGACATCTGTACAAAGATCGAATTATGTTTATTTTATTTTTATTTTTTTTATTATTTATTTATTTATTTTATACCACTTTAAGTCACGAGATTTCTCTGCGTGAAATTCGGGCTGCTCTCCCCGGGGAGAGCGCGTCGCCACAAGAGCAGCGCCACCTTTTTTTTTTTTTCTTTTGGTCTGCAACTGTATTTGTTTCCCTATCAGAGTGGCTTTTTTCTAAGAATTTTGCCAGGGACAACTCCCTTGTTGCCGTGGGTTCTTTTACGTGCGCTGAAAATTTTGTGTAACACACGGGACCTCGGTTTATCGTCTCATCCGAAAGACTAGCGCCCAGACCACCACTCATGGTCTAATGGATGGGGAAAAATTTCGGGCCCAAACGGGGTACGAACCGCGCACACACCCGACCCGGACTTTTCGCATTCTAGACAGGTGCGTTACCTCTAGACCACCGATCCACAGATGTAATAGCTATATGTCACTTTATTATATCATATATGATATGTACGAATGTACACTAGCTGTCATTTATGTGAGAAAGTAAAGTATGTGGGGGGGGGGGGGGGAGGTTCTGACGCTCCAGAAGCAAAAGTAGCCTTATTTTATTAAATTGGCGCTGGGGTCACCGGTTTAAAGGTGGTTAAAAGGTAAAGGTGTCCCATAACCTATGCGGTCATTGGGAAACGAGGTGTCAGAGACCTCAATCTCTCTAGGGGCCAGCATATTGAGGGCGGCGCCCATCTCCTCTCCCTCGCTGCTTTACCTTCCCTGACCCTAAAGAAGGCAGGTACCCAATTATAGCTGGGAGGGGGTGGGGTGGGGAGGGGATGTACTGAAGCCAAGGTGCGCAAAACGGTCACCCATCCACTTGGTAACCAGGCTCGTTCGATGCTGCTTAACCTTAGTTTGTGGAAAGCAAGTGCTCTGACCATTGAGCTATCCTGCCCCCATCACAGGTTTAGTTTCTGAAAAAAGTAACAATCATGTGAATAAAGTAAAGAAGGATAACGAAAGGAGATTTGTGATTTTCATATTCTCAGTAAGTTAAGAAATGCGTTTAGATGTTCGCATAAGCATACACACAGGCATCCCCCTACACACACACCTCCCCCCCCCCCACACACACACATGCACACACATCATGGAGTTAACATCAGTGCACACTCCACTCTCCCAAAAGTCCTTGGGATGAGACAATAAACCGAGGCCCCATGTGCGAACGCACGCAGAACATCTTGCGCACACATTAAACCCTGTTCCACTTCTCGGAAGAGTAGGTCATTGTGTGCCGGTGGGAACAGATAACAAAATTTACAAAACGGAATACAAACGGGGACTGAATGTAAAAAAGCACATGAGTGCTTATTCCATTATCCTCGATATAAAAGAATAAATAAATTAATGATGATAAATAAGAATAAATAAATAAACACCACCTCACCACCACCACCCCCAAACACACACGCGCACAGTAAAAAAAACAAACCCACCACCACTCACTTCTTTCGCATGGCCCTTCTCGCCCGCCACTTTGCGCATGCGGGACAGCAATAACTGGAAATGACGTAGGCCAGCAGAGCAACCAATGAAAAGGCCAGAATCAAGGCGGGCATGAGCCAAGCCAGATTGATGGCCAGGTAGTCGGTAGATTCCTGTCTGAGGGCTTCAGTGGTGGTGTTGTAGGCAGTAGTGGCCTCTGTGGTGGCCTCTGTGGTCACTGGCACTGGACAGGGCTGGACAGACAGCAGAAAAAATGTGTTGCTGGACTGTGCAGTGTGTGTGTGTTTGTGTTTGTTTGTTTGTTTGTTAATTGTGGTGTGGGTGTGGTTGTGGTGTGGTGTGTTTTTGTGTTGTTTGTATGTGTGTTTTTTGTTTGTGTGAGTGTGTGTGTGTTGTGGTTTGTGTGTGTGATTGTGTGTGTGTGTTGTGGGTTTTGTGTGTTTTGTAAATGTTGGGGTGTGTGTGTGTGTGTTGTGGTGTGGGTTGGGTGGGGATGTGTTGTGTGTTTTTGGGTTGTGTTGTGTGTGTGGTGTGTGTTTTGGTTTGTGTTGGGATGTGTTTAGTGTTGTGTTATTATGCATCTTGCCATATTTTTCTAAGTGCGCACACACACAGGCACACACACACACACACACACACACACACAAAACCACACACCACACACAACACACACACACACACACAAACACACGGGGGAAAAGAGAGAGAGAGAAAGAGAGAGGGAGGGAGGGAGATAGGGAGGGGGAGAGAGATAGAGTCACATTCAAACGTACAGAGACAGTGGTAGCTAACCTCCCCCCCCCCCCCCCACACACACACACAGAGTACAGACAGACTGACAGACAGTCCGACAGATGAGCACAGAGAGACAGAGGATGAGACACACTGCAGCATACAAATGCAGTGCAAGGAATCTCAACTAGACAGACAGACAGACAGACAGACACATTAAAACACACGGACACAGTGGTAGGGACGCCAGCCAGACAAACAGACAGGCAGGCAGACAGATAGATAGACAGACAGAAAGACAGACAGACTTACAGACAGGCAGACAGACAGACTTACAGACATACAGACTTACAGGCAGGCAGACTTAAAGACAGACAGACTTACAGACAGACTTATAGGCAGACAGACAGACAGACTTACAGACAGGCAGACAGACAGACAGACAGACTTACAGGCGGACAGACTTACAGACGGACAGACTTACAGACAGACAGGCAGACTTACAGACAGACGGACTTACAGACAGACAGGCTTACAGGCAGACTTACAGACAGACAGACTTACAGACAGACTTGCAGACAGACAGACTTACAGACAGACTTGCAGACAGACTTACAGGCAGACAGACAGACAGACACTCCATTACAGCGCACGGAGACAGTGGCAGGGACGCCACCAGAGAAACAGACAACAGCAAAGACAGACAGACTGACAAACAACAAAGAGAAACAGACAGCAGAACAAAGAGACACAGGCAGACAATAGCCAGCCAGACAGACAAAAACAATACAGACAGCCAGCACAAAAAACAGCAGCAGAAGACAATAAAACAACACGACAGCCAGACAGGACAATAAAACAGACAGCCAGACAGACAAAAACAAACAGACAGCCAGACAGACAAAACAAACAGACAGACTGACTACAACAAGATACAGAAACGACAGACAGACTAACAACGAGACAGAAAGGCAGACAGACAGACAGCCAGACAGACAAAAACAAAACAGACAGACCAGACAGACAAAAACAACAGACAGCAGACAGACAAAAACAAACAGCAGACAGCCAGCCAAACGACCAGCAAAATACGACACCCAGACAGATAAAAAAAAAAACAGCCCCCAGACAGTTTAGACAAAAAACAAAGACAAAAAAAAAAAAACGCGGCAGACACTACATTCAACGCCCGGAGCGGTGGTAGGCCCCCCACCCAGGGCCCGGCCCCCGTGTTGGTCGTGCGAAAGCTTCAATGGTCCCCAAACTGCCCCGGCTGCCTGCCCCTTTCGGATGACGTACCCCGCCAGGAGGGAAAAAATTTTGACCTGCCATAGTTCCATACTTGAAGTTTTGATTAAGAACACGCCCCACAAGTCTTGTTTTGTCCCCGTTTAAAAGGGTTTTTAAGGTGTCCAACCTATGTGGTCGTAGGCGAGCGAGGCGTCAGTTCTCTAGGGGAGCCAGCTTTTTTGGGGCGGGGCGCCATCTCCTCCCCTCCTCGTGCTTTCCCTTCCCCTGCCCCAAAAGGGGCAGGTATCGCTGGGGTTAAGGGGGGAAGGACTGTTAAACCCAAAAGGGGCAGGCAAAGGTCCCCCACCCAAAGTGGTGCCACGCTCGTACTGCTTTAACTTGGTTGGGGAACGCCAGTGCTTGACAATGAGCTTCCCGTCCCCTTTGTCTCCTTGGTTTAGTTCAAAAACCCCTCCCTGTGGGGATGGGGGGGGGGGGGGGTAGGTGGGGGGGGGGGGGGGGGGGGGGGCGGTCAGATTAAATAGCATCCCGGGTTGGAATTTTCAGGGGTAAAAAAATTTTCCTTTTTCTATCCTCTCAAAGAAAGGGATCGGAAAAAAGGGAATTCCTTGCAATAAATGTTAGAAAGGTGGGGGTGCTTTTTTTATACCGACAGGCCACTGGGATCCCCCCTTTTGGGTTTTAACAATATGTGTGTTTAGATTTAAGTCAAAACACATGAAACCCCTTTTCCGGGGATTATTTGCTATTTCATGATGGGATGAGAGCCTTTTATTATGTTTTTTTTTTTAATCAGAAGAACAATATTGAAACTTTCGACGTTACACACGAACAGGTTGAGCTTACGGTGTATTTAGTAGCCGTGGATATTGAATAGTATGCTAGGTTTAAAAAAAAAAAAAAAAAAAAAAATAATTGTACTATTGCATTATCTTCAAGATAAAACAATAAGACACCCCCAGGTAAAGAACGGACGTCAGTACAAGCAAAAACAACTCAATGCAAAAGATTACCAAAATACATCACACCCCACCACACTCACTCACCCCCCAACCACACTACAACCAAACCCCCCCCTAACAATACCAAACCCCCCACCACACAAAAAAAACACCCACCCCCCACATACCCCACCCCACACCACCCCACACCCCCATACCACCCACACCCCCACACCAAAACCACGCACCCCACACTACACTACACCCACCACCCCCCACCCTTCCCCCAAAACCCCACCACCCCCACTACATCACCACACCACCCCACACAACCCCACCCACACCCCACCCGCCACCACCCACACCACACCACCCCACCCACCACCCCCTACACCCCACACCCCTACACCACACCACCCTACACCACACCACCCACACCACACCACACCACCCCACACCACACCACACTCTCCTCTCCTCTCCTCTACATGGTTTTTCATGTTGTATGTTTAGTTCCTCGGCTAGCTAGAGCTCCCAGGTTCACCAAATGATGAGATTTTGTGTGTGTGTGTGTGTGTGTGTACGCGACCAGTTTCTTGTTATTTTTGTTTTTCCCTCACCATTAAGGGGGCCGCATGCCATCTTCGGGGGATGCCGTTACAGTTGTTTCAAAAAGCAGCAGGTGGGGGCATACCTGACCTGAGCCGCTAGACGACAGGTGTGGTTGCCCTGGAATGGCTGTCCTTGTCCCTGGCTGTGGTGACCCCTGGGAGGGCCCACCTTGGTGCAGGGGCTGACGCTGTACTCGTACAAGCTGACCGGGTTTACCCACCCACACGGGTACCCACCCACCCACACCGTCACGTCACGTCACGTCACGTCACAGCAGATCAAGTCATGTCAGGTCAGATCAGATCAGATCAAGTCAGGTCAGGTCAGGTCAAGTCAGGTCAGGTCAGGTCAGGTCAGATCATGTCAGGTCAGATCATGTCAGGTCAGGTCAGGTCAGGTCAGGTCAGGTCAGGTCAGATCAGATCATGTCAGGTCAGGTCAGGTCAGATCATGTCAGGTCAGATCATGTCAGGTCAGGTCAGGTCAGATCATGTCAGGTCAGGTCAGATCATGTCAGGTCAGGTCAGGTCAGATCATGTCAGGTCAGATCAGATCAGATCAAGTCAGGTCAGACCATATCAAGTCAGATCAGATCAGGTCAAGTCACATCACATTACATCAGATCAGATCAGATCAAGTCAGCAGATCAGATCAGATCAAGTCAGATCAGATCAGATCAAGTCAGATCAGATCAGATCAAGTCAGATCAGATCAGATCAAATCAGATCAAGTCAGATAAGATAAAATCAGATCAGATCAGATCAAATCCGATCAAATCCAGTCAGATCAGATCATATCAAACAAAATCAGATCAAACCAAATCAAATAACACTTATTCTATTTCGAAGATAATGAATAAGCACTCATGTCCATTTTTTTTTTATACATCCAGTCCCTGCCCTTATCAGGTATAACATCATAATAGGGGAAAAAAACAACCCACCAACCCAAAATCTAACTAAAAACAGCAACAATAACCACCGCCATAACAGACAAAAAAACAAGAAAAAAAAGGGGAAAACAATAACAATTGAAACACAAAAAAAAAACACACACACAGAAAAACAAAATGGTGATCACGATTTTTAAAAACCCAGGCAATAAGAAAGCAGAAAACAAGAAAATATACAAATCAAACTACAGAAAATATCGTCTCACTACCAATCAATCAACAACAAAAATTATATCAATCAGAACATTTTGGTAAAAAGAAAAGTAGAAACTTAAACCAGTATTCATCATTATGGGAAAGAAGCAGCATCAATAGCAAACTGCAAAAGAACTCATGTCAAAGATTTTAAAAAAATAGTCAACAGATAGATAGATTGATAAACAGACAGACAGAACGGAAAGGCAGGTATGTAGGTAGATGAACAGACAGGACAGGAAGAAGGAAGCAGCAGACAAAAATTTTGAAGATAGTTTAGATAGATAAAAGATAGAAGAAGAAGTGCAGAAAAGACGAGCAGTTAGAGAGAGAGGGGATAGACAGTTAGCAATCAGTTAGACAGTTAGACAGATAGATGACAGACAGACACACAGATCGATGGATGGATGGACGGACGGATGGATGGACAGACAGACAGACAGACAGACAGATAGATAGATAGATAGATAGATAGATAGATAGATAGATAGATAGATAGATAGATAGATAGACAGATGGATAGACAGACAGACATATAGATAGATAGATATTCTTAACTATAGACTGACAGATTTTCTTCCCTAACTTTCTGACGAGCTGTCGTGGCACTTGACTTCTTCAGGCCATGTCTGGGCAAGATGAACCTGGCGGAGCCCATCCCTCTTCAGGTACAGGATGCATGCTGGGTGTGTTTATTTTCACACAATCCACTGACCACTGACGTGATTTACAAGATCTCTAACTTGCAATTTTTGTGTGTGTTCAGCATGCGTATATACAAGAGATGAATTAAGGCACTGACAGGTCTGCACTTTACCCTGACCTGGGAGATCATATAAATCAGCTCGACTGGTCCTAAGAAAGAAAAAATCTGAACACATCACTCCTCTTCTGCAATCTCTTCACTGGTTGCCTGTCTCACAAAGACTGGAGTATAAAATCAATACCCTCTGTTTCAAATGTCTCCACAAATCTGCACCCTCTTATCTCTGTAACTGTCTTCACCTGTACACTCCATCCCGTTCCCTTGTTCAGCCGCAGATACTTTGAGCTTTCGAACACCAGATTCAACAAAACCACTTTTGGGCCGTCGCTCCTTTCTGTTTTGGTCCATCCCCCTGGAATAAACCTCCCTCTTTCACTTCGTCAAAAGCCTTCACTTGATTCCTTCAAATCCAGCCTCAAAACACACTTATTTCCTACCTGAGACTTTCCCCCCACATATCTGTCCCTAATTGTCAACAGATCTTTCACCTTCTAAGGTTGTTCCGTTGTGTTGTGTGTGTGTGTGTGTGTGTGTGTGTGTGTGTGTGTTTTGTGTGTGTGTGTGTGTGTGTTTTGTGTGTGTGTGTGTGTGTGTGTTGTGGTGTGTGCGCGCGTGGTGTGGTGCATAGTGCGCGCGCATGGATTTGAAATCTGTTGCTCATTATGTTTAAGGAGAGTTGCATGCCTGTAAATGATTGAGTGCAAGCGCTTCGATTTGTTTGTTTTTTTACAAGATTCAGCGCTATATAAATTCCATATATTATTATTATTATTATTATTATTATTATTATTAAATCCCACCCCTTAATTCGTACGATGCTACTGCCGAGATTCGAACCTACGACCCCAGGGATCTAAGGCACTGATGTCAAACAGTCTTAACCAGTCAGTTACAACGTCCGTCTTTATGATCTATCTATCTATCTATCTATCTATCTATCTATCTATCTATCTATCTATCTTTCTATTATATCTATCTATCGATCTATCTTTCTATCTATCGATTTTCTCTCTCTCTTCTCTCTCTCTCTCTCTCTCTTATATATTATATTTTATATATATATTTTATGTACACAAACAGGCCAAAAATTTGTTCAGTTTTTGATGTTTGTCCTTAGGGACTTTGATGATGGTGTAAAATTTAAAATGTGGTGCGTGTGTGTATGTGTGTGTGTGCGTGCGTGAGTGTGTGAGTGTGTGTGTGAGTGTGTGGGGTTGGGGAGTGTGTGCGTGCGTCTGTTTTGAGTGTGTGTGGGGTGTGTTTTGAATGTGTGGTGTGGTGTTTAGTGTGTGTGTGTTTTGTGGTGTGTGTGTTTTGAGTGTGTGTGTTTGGTGTGAGTGTGTGTGTATGTGTGAGTGTGGTGTGTGGCTGTGTGGTGTGTGTGTGTGAGGTGTGTGTGTGTGTGAGTGTGTGTGTGTGTGTGGTGTGTATTTTGGGGAATGTGTGGGGTGGTGTGTGTGTGCGTGCGTTTCGGGGCGCGCGGTGTGTGTTTGGTGTGTATGAGTGTGTGTGTGTGTGTGTGAGTGTGTGTGTGTGTGGGGTGGGGTATGTGTGTGTTTTGCGTGCGTGCGTGTGTGAGTGTGTGTGTGAGTGTGTGTGTGTGAGTGTGTGCGTTTCGTGCGTGCGTGTGTGAGTTTTTGTGTGTGAGTGTGTGTGTGTGGTGAGTTGTGGAGTGTGTGTAGTGTGTGTATGTGGTTGTGTGTATGTGTGTGTGTGTGGTGTGTGTGTTTGTGTGTGTGTTGCGTGGTGTGTATGTGTGTGTGTTGGGGTGAGTGTGTGTTTTGTGTATGTGTGTGTTGTGTGTGCGTGCGTGCTGTGTGTGATGTGTATGTGGTGTGTGTGTGTGTGTGTTGTGTGAGTGTGTGTGTGGTGTGTGGTGTGTATGTGCGTGGTGCGGGGTTGGGGGAGTGTTTTTTGTGAGTGTGTGTGTGTGAGTGTGGCGTGCGTGCGTGGTGGGTTTTGGTGGTTTTGTGTGTGTGAGTGTGTGGTGTGTGCGTGCGCGCGGCCGCGTTTTTTTTTTTTTGTGTGTGTATGTGTGAGGTGTTGTGTGTGTGTATGTGTTTTGTGTGTGTATGTTGTGTGCTTTGTTTGTGCGTGTATGTTTGTTTTTGTGTGTGAGTGTGTGTTGTGGAGTGGTTTTGGGGGGTTTTTTGGTGTGTTGTGTGTGTGTGTGGTGTGTGTGTGTGTGTGGGGGAGTGTGTGAGTGTGTATGGTGTGCGTGCGTGCGTGGTGTGTGTGTGTTGTGTGTTTTTTTGTGTGTGTGTGGTGTGTGTGTGTGTGTGTGTTGTGTGGTGTGTGTGTGTGTGTGTGTCAGCTTTTTATTCCGGGGTTCTGACCTGCCTAAAAAAGGTTGGGCAGTGGTCTTTCCCGCCCAGCCGGTCAGCCGTACAACTCCGTTCTTGGGTTGTTTTTTCCCTTTGACCTAAAACCTTGAAGGTGAACACCCTTCGATTTTGGGGGTCAATGTTCCCCCTGCACCACACCACACACACACACAACACACACAACCACCCCACACAAAGGGGGTCATTGAAGGAAATTTTGTCAGTAAGGGAAAAATGCCTGTATTTTTTTAACGTTTTATTTTGTCCTTTTTTTTTTAAAATTTTAACGTGAAAGAATGGATGTAACGTGGGTGAAAGAAATTTGTTTGTCCTGACGTTTTTTGATTTTTCTTTTTTTAATTCTTAAAACATTTTTATTTAAATGTGTGTGGGGGACGTGAGCGCGCCCCGGCTCAGGCGTGTGAGATGTGTTGCTGTATTTGTATATGTGGTAATTTGTATTTTAAATGTATTCCCCTTATGATTTTTTCCTCTTTTTTTTATTTTAATTTAACGGTAAATGATGAAATAATGAAATGTCTTAGTTTTTTCTTTTGAAAAATTTTTTCTTAGATAGATGGTTTAGAAAAAAAGCAATGCATTGCTTTTTTGTACCCCTCTGGAAAAAAATTTTGACTTTTACTTGACTTTACTTGACACACACAAACACACACACACACACACAACACACAAACACACACACAAACACACACACACACCCACAAAAGCAATTTGCTTTTTTCAAGATTTCCCGAGGAACCCCTTTTGGAGATTTCCCCGGGGTTTAAATATTAATTGGACTACTTCATCTCCCCCTTTGCCAAAAAAGCTTATTATGACACTTGTAAATCACCCGGACTTTTTACTTCAAAACAAAGATTTCCCCTTTGTTTCTTCTTTCTGCCCTTTGCTTCAAAAGCTAAAAGCCCCATCCCCCGCCAAAAAGTGAAACCTCTTGTTTTTTGGGGTTTGTGTGTGTGTTTTTGGTGTGTGTGTGGTGGGGGGGGCGTGCGTGGTGCTGCGTCCCCGTGTGTATACATTGGTTTGTAAAAAATATTGTAACTTGTTGCTGTATAAGTGTGGATGAATAAAAGCGCTTTGTTTTGTTTTTGCAAGATATAGCGCTATTAAATTTCATTATTCCTCATCATCATCATCTCATCATATCATCATCTCATCATCATTTTAAGACTATAAACCGGGGACGGCTACCCTGGTGGTTAGAGTGATGTATCGTGTTCGGTGCCCCGGGTTCAAATCTGTTCAAGGGGGTTTTTTCCTCTGGAGGTAACATCAGTCCAGAATACACTCTCCGAAAGTTCCTCAGAAGAGACTAAAAACCGGGCCCCGTGTCCAAAAACGCACGCAAAACATTTGCGCGAAGTTAAAAATATGTCTCCCTTTTCGGAAGAGGAGGGGTTTGTGTGGCTTTAACAACGAGTGAGGGCTTTAAAAGCGCTTGCCACTGACGTCGGTTTAGACATCTTCCCGAAGTCGGAATGTGGCTACCTGAATGGAAGGCGGGCGAAATCCGTCGCAGACACAACATTTCACAAGGAGGTGGAAGACGAGAATAAGATGAAGAACAGGAACAACAGAAGAAGAGGGAGGTAGGAAGAAAAGAAGAAGAAGATGAAGAAGAAGAAGAAGAAGAAGAGAAGATGATGATGATTTATGATGATGATGACGATGGCGATGATGATGGTGATTGTGATGATGATGATGATGATGGAGAAGAGGAAGAGGAAAAAAAAGAACTGTTTACTACTACTACTACTACTACTATCTACTCTACTACTTGTGCTGTGCTGCTGTGCTGCTTTCTGCTACTACTCCATCCTGTGCTGCTGCTGCTGCTGCTGCTGCTGCTAAATAAAAATAATAATAATATAATAATAATAATGTATGGAATTTTATATAGCGCTGAAATCTTGTAAAGCAACAAATCAAGCGCTCAGATTTTATTTTTATACCCCTTTGAGTCACGGCAGATTTTCTTCCGTGGAAATTCGGGTTGCTCTCCCGGGGAGAGCGGGAGAACGCGTCGCCCCTTTGCGCTGCGCCCCCCTTTCACCCTTTTTTTTCTGCGTGTATTTGTTTCCCCATCGAGTGGCTTTTTTTAAGAATTTTGCCCGGGAAACTTCTTTTTGCCCTGGGTTTTTTTTCGGCGCTAAATAATTACGTGTAACACCGGGGGCTCGTTTTTTCGTCTCATCCCAAGCTAGCGCCCCGCCACCATCTTTGGGCTAATGGATGGGGGAAAAATTTTCCCGGGCCAAACGGGTACGAACGCCCCCCACCTTCGACCGGACTTTTGTTTCTAGACAGGCGCGTTCCCTTAGCCCGATCCCCGCTACTGCTATACTGTTTCTGTTATTACTACTACTACTCCCCCACTACCACCTAACCACATCACCACCACCCCAACAACCACCCCAACCACTACCACCACCACCCCCACCCCCACTACCCCCACCCCCTCAACCACCACCACCCCCACACACACCACCCGACAACCCCCCACCGAAAAGGGTGGTACCTGTGGATGTGAATTTAAGCCGGTGGAGGCGTCAATGACCAGCTGGTCCCCCCTCCGTTCACTGCACTCCACACGTGGGTCTCCTCCCCATCGGGGTCTACCACCGCCCACCCCGGGGTCACGCTGAGCTGTGGATGGGTGGAGGATGGATGGATGGATGGATGGAGGGGGAGGGGAGAGAGGAGAGAAGAGAGAGAGAAAAAAAATGTGAGAGAGAGGAGGGGAGGGGAGAAGAGAATGAGAGAGAGGAGGGGAGAAAAATTGAAATGGCTTAATGTACATAAATTTAAAAAGGGCCAAAAACAACTTGAGAGGAAAAATTGGGAGATGAGACAAAGAGAAAAATAAAGAAATTTTCGTAAGAGGAGAACGGGAATTATTTGGTTTAATAAAAAAGGAAATCTTTAATGAAAAAAATAAATTAAAAATTATGACCAAAGGTCAAAACCAAACAGAAAAAAAGTATTACCTAAATTACTAGGAAAAAAAAATATTAACAAAAAGATAAATTTTTAAAAAAAAAACCGGCTTTTCTTTCAGACACGCGTTTTCCCCCCGCATTTTTTTTTTTTTAATCATTCCCACCCCCAAACCCAACCACCCCAAACCCCCCCACAAAAAACCACCCCACCAAACCACCCCCCCAATCCCCCAATAAACCCCCCCCCCCACACCCAAAAAAACCCCAAGAAATTTTTATTTTATGAGCCGGTTTAAAAGGGGCCCCAAAGAAGCTTCAATGGTTGGGGGCCCCCAACGTGGGCCACGGGTAAGCCCAACAGGGCACGACGGGGGATTTGGTGGATTAGGATTGAAGGTGGGAAAAGAGAGGAAGGAGGAGGAAAAGTGTAGGGAAGAGAAAAGGAAGAGGGGTTTTGGGAAATTGAAAGGAGAGATGAAGGGTTTTTTGGGAAGGGAGAGGAGAGAGAGGAGAGTGGGTTTGTGAGATTTTGAGGAAGGAGTGGAGAAAATAAATTTTAAGGAGGAAGGAGCTAGAAGAGAAGGGAAAGGGGAGAGATGAGAGTAAGGGTGAAAGAATTTAGGGGAGAGAGTTTGTGATGGAGGGAAGGAGAAGACTAACGGAAAGGGAAGGTGAGGATGGAGGTAGGAAAATTTGAATGAGGGTGGGAGAAAAATTCAATTTTAACAAGTAAAGGGACGTAAAAGGGGAATTTAAGAAAATTTAAATGGAAGATTTTTTTCTGTTAATCCAAGTCAAATTTTTTAAAGGAAAAGGGAAAGTTGAGAGAAGGGGAAAAGGGGGAAAGGGGAGAAAGGAAAAAGAGAAAGGAGACGGGGGAGAGAATTTAGGAAAAAAAAGAGGAGAAAAAGAAATAAGGGAAGGAGGGGAGAGAAATGAAAAGAAATTAAGGGGAAAGGGTGAGAGAAGTTTAAGGAGGGAATATAGAAAGGGGGAAAAGGAAAAGGGGGGGTGTAGGGGGAAAAAAGGGTTTAATGAATGAACGAATTTAATGGAAAAGTCCCAAACCTCAGTAAGGAATTGAAATAAAAAGGAATTATGGGAAAAAACATGAGAAAATTTAAGTTGATAAGGGAGGTAGAGGGTGAGGAAGGCGAGAGAAAAGAAGGAGAGAGAGGGTTGGAGAGAGAGGGAGGTTGCGAGAGGTAAAAAAATTTAAAAAGAGAAAAAGGAAAGGTTTAAAAGTTTGGGAAAACTTGAAGGGCAGGGTAGAAAAATGGGGAAGGGGGAAAGCGGGGTTTTAGAGTGAAGGAAAATTAAAGAGATGAGGGGTGAAGGGTGAGAGTGGGAGTGAGGTGAAAAGAGAAGGATGGGTAAGAGGTAGAAGGAATAAGTAAATTTTGAGAGAGGAATTTTTGTTTAGAGAGAAAGAAAAGGAGATGGGGGAAGAAGAGGAAAGAAAGGGGAAAAGGGGGTGAAAAAAGAAGGAAGGGGGGGGTTTTAGAAGAGAGAATAAAAAGGAAGTAGAGTGGGATAGAAGAATAGGGTTGGAGAAAGTGAGAGTGGAGAGGGAAAGAGAGAATTGAGGGGATAGAAAGGGGAAGTGAAGAGTTTTGTGGGGGAAAGGGTTTTGGGATGGATGTTTTGAAGGAGGGATTTAAAAAGGGAAGGCGTTAAAGGCGGGGGTTGGAAGGATGTAAGGGGTGAAAGGGAAGAGGGATAGGAGGGGTGAGGAGGGAGAGCAAAGGAAGGGGGAGAAGGATTTAATGTTTAAAAAAGTTAGGGAGGATAGTTTAGACGTAGTTGGGGGGGAAAAAAAGGTTTTTTTGGTTGTGGGGTGTTTTTTGTGGGTTTTTAATTTTGTGGGGGGGGTGGAGGGTGGTGGGGGGGGGTTGTGGGGGTGGTGGGGTGGGGTGGGTAGGTTGGTTGGTGTATGGTGGGGGATGGTTGGTGGTATGGTGGTTTAAAGTGGAAGGAGTTGGGGGGGGGTGGGGGGACTGGGTTTTCGTGGAGTGTTTGAAGGATGGTTGGGGGGTTTGGGAGTGGGTGTTGTAAGGGGTGGGGTATTTGGTGGGGGAAATGGTTGGTTGGGGGTTTGGGGGGGGTGGTGGTTAAGTGAAAGAAATAAGGGTAGTAGAGTAGTAGGGGAAGTTAGTTAAAATTAGGGTTGTAAGGGAAATGTAATAGAAGAGTGAGGAGGTGTGGTTTTGTAGAGGAGGAAGCCCCAAAGGGGGGGGGGGGAATTGAATGTAGTGTTTTAAAACAGAGCAGCTTTTTAACGGTCAGAGCAAGGTTTAGCCAGTTTTGTAGAAGGAAGAAGTGGCAGAAATGAAGCGGGGTTTGGCGCTTTGCACAGCGAGCAGATGAGGTTAGAGAGTAAAGTAGTTAGGTTTGGGGGGAAAAAATGTGGAAAGTTACTTTGAAATAATATAAGAAGGGTAAAGGGGAAGGTAAATTTTCAAGGGGTTTTGGATAGATTAGAATTAAAAAATTTAATAACATTTATATTTATTTAAATTTTAAATCCCTAACCTTTTATCACAAAAAAAAAGGGAAAAATCTAAATAAAAATTCACCACAAGCCTTCTTATAACATTTTTTAATTGGTATAGGGGTTTTAATAATATAAGTAAAATTTTTTTAATATACATTATATTTTAATTAAGCCTGGGTTTTAAAAACCCCTATTTAGTTCCCTTTTTGTTGGTATTTTTTACCTAAACAAAAAGGGGGGGGGAAAAAAAGGGTTTTAAGGAAAAAGGAAAATAAAAAAGTACCCTAAAAACAACCAAACAACAAAACCCCAAAAACCCGATTTTGAAAACCCCCTTTTATGTCCAAAATTTTTAAAAAGAACTGCGTGTCAAACTTTTAAAAACTATTGTGCGTAAAAGTTTTAAAACCCGCCTTTTGAAAAACCCCCCAGGAAAACGAACAAAAGAAAAAAAATTCAAAACCCCCAAAACACACACACTTTTTATCACGGCCCCATTACCCGGGGGGCCCCCCCCAAAGGGAAAAAATTCCCTATTCCCCCTTTTTGGGGGGTTTTTGGGGGGGTTGGGACAAATTCCCCCAAAAACCTCAAAAAAACCACCCACTTTTTTTCCAACCCAAAAAACCCCCCCCCAAAATTTTACCCCTTAACCAAAAAAACCCAAATGGGAAAACCCAACCCAAAACCAACCCTTCCCCCCAACCCCCCCCCCTCCCCGTTAAAAAACCAAAACCAAATAACCCAATAACAACCCCAACCAAACCCCCCACAACCCCTCCCCTTCCCCCAAAAAAAAAATTCCATCAAAACCCCCAAAAAAACCACCACAACATAAAAAAACCTAACCAACCAACCCAAAAACCCCAACAACCCCAACCACCAACCCCCCCCCTTTCCATCAAACCCAAAAAAACCCAACCCACCAAAACCCCCCCCCCTCACCCCAACAACCAAAAAAATTTCCCCCCCCCCCCCCCTTTTTTTTTTTTCCTTTTTTTTTTTTTCCCTTTTTTTGGTTTATTTTTTTTTTGGGGGGGTTTTGTTTCTTTTTTTTCTTTTTTTTTTTTTGGGGTTTTTTTTTTTCCCTTTTTTTTTTTTTTTTTATTTTTTTTTTTGGGGGGGGGGGGGGGTTGGGGGGGGGGGGGGGGTTTTTTTTTTTTTTATTAGTTTTTTATTTTTTTTTTTTTTTAAAAAATTTTTTCCCAAGTTTTTTAACTTTTTGGTTGGGGTTTTTTTAATTTAAAACCCAGGGGGTTAAATTTAAAAACTCATTGGTTTTTTTTTTTTAAAAAAAAAAATTCAGAAGTATTTTTTAAAAGTATCCCCTTTTTCCAGGCTATATTCCACCTATGGGGAAGCACCTTTGAAAAAAAAGGGGATTCCCCCCGGTACGCAAAAAGTCGGGAAAAAATTTCCTCCTAAATCATTTTGTTTGGGTTTCGTATACCTTTTGATTTTTTCTGTTTAGGGGAGAGAGGAAAAAGGGGGGGAGAGAGAAGGGGGAAAAAGAGAGAGAGGGGAAAGGGGAAAAAAAAAAGGAAAGGGAAAAAAAAAAAGGGAAAAAGGAAAAAAAACAGGGGGAAAAAAAAAAAGGAAAGGGGAAAAAAAAATGCCCCGTAATAAAACCAGAAAAATTTTTAAAAGGGAATAAAAAAAAAAAATAAAAAAAATTAAAAAAAAAAAGGTTTTTAAAAAAAGGGGAAAAATTTTAATGAAAAATTTTAAAAGGGGGTTTTTAAAAAGGTTTTCCCAAAAAATAAAAAACCCCCCCCAAAAACCGAAAACTCCCCCAAAAAAGCTAGGAAAACGGGGAAAAAGGGAAAAAATTATAATAAAAAATAAATTCCATAAAATTTTAAAAAAATAAAAAGAAAAAAAAACAATAAAAACAAAAACTAAAAATATTAAAAAAAAAAAAAAAAATTAAAACCACTAAAAATACCCGAAACCCTTCATATTAAATTTAAAAAAAACATAAAACTCCCTTTTATATTCAACGGGGGAAACAAATTTCTTCCCTTTTTTTTTTTTAAAAAGGAAATGAACTTGCAGGGAAAAAAATGACTGTTAAAAAATTGATTAAACCCCCCCACCCCCTCCCCTAAATTTTTTTGGCTTTTTAAATAATTTTGGGGGTATTAAAAACGAAACCCCGCCAAAAAAAAGAAAAAAGAAAAAAAAAATACGAGAAAAAAAAAATTAAAAAAAAGAGGAAAAAAAAACCCAAGGGAAAAATTTTTAAAAAATTAAAAAAAAAAACCCGCAAAAAGAACAAAAATCTAAAAAAAAAAAAAATTAAAAAAAATCCTAAATTAAAAAAAAAAAAATTTTTAAAAAAAGAAAAAATTTAATTTTTTTATTTTTTCTTTTTTTTTGAGAATAAAGGAATAGCGAGGTTTTTTAGCCCCTGGGGATTTGTATTTGTACCCCAAACCCACAATGGCCATTCAGCATGGAAAAAAGGATTTAAAGTGGGAAAAAGTTTTATTTAAAAGGGACCTGGTTTTTTAATTTGAAAATTTTGGGGGGGAATTTACATGATGTTAACTCCCGAGGAAAATTCCCCTTGTACGGAAAGAACCCGGGTCGACAGATGCGAGCGAATGTTCTAACATGGCTATCCGCAACAAGAAAAATCCTATAAAACAACAAGAAAACATCTAAAACAAAAGAAAACATCTATTACAACAAAAATAACCCCCCCACCCCCAAAAATCTGTAAAACACAAAGCACTAAAAAACAACAAAAACAAACAAAAAACAAAACAGTCTTCAAGAGAAAAACAACAAACCGCACAGAAAAAAATTTAAACAACAACACCAAAAGCACTAACACCTTTTTAGAATCCCTGGGGGTTTTTCCCCGGAAGTTTTGGGGGGAGGGTTTTGCGCCCAATTAACCCCCCAACAAGCTCCCTTCCTGTTAAAAACCCTTTCCAACAAAACAAGGTTTGGCGTAAGGGTTTTCAAAAAAACAAAATTTTCACCGGAAAAAAAAAAATTTTTTGTTTTTGGGGTTTTTTTTTTTTTTTGGGTGTATTTTTTGGGGGTTTTTTTTTTTGGGGTTTTTGGGGGGGGGGGGCCCCCCTTCCTTTTTTTTTCCCCCCCTTTTTTTTTTTAAAAATTCTCAAATAAAACATTCCCCACCCCCGCAAAAAACCGGTTGGGAAAAAAAATTTCACCCCCGACCTTCCCCCAACAACTCTTCCCCCCTAGCCGTTTTGGGGGGAAAAAAAAATTTTTTTCCCCTTTTTTAAATCCCAATTTAGCACAAACAAAAACAAAAATAACCCCCCAAAACAACAAACAAACAAAAAAGGGGTTTTTTTTCCCTTAACCCCAAAAAAAAACCCCCCCCAACCCCAAAACCCAAACCCCAAAAAAACCCCCTCCTCTTCCCCTCCCCCAAAATAATTTTTGGGGGAAAATTTTTTCCAAACCCGCCCCTTTTTGGAATGTTTAAACCCCCCGGGTTTTCAGGGGAAATTTAGGGGCAGGGGGCCTTCCTTCCCTCGTCTTTTTCCCCCCATCGGAATATGACAAACATTCGTTGTTTCAAAAACTTTAAAAAACCAAAGAAAAAACAATCAAAAAAGCAAAGAAAGAAACTGGAAAAAAAGAATCGATTTAAAAAAAAGAAATAAACAAATAAAAGGTTCATATTTTTTTCCCCCCGGGGGATGCCGGGGGCCCCCTTTAAAGTATAACAGAACCCCCAAACCTTTTGGAAGTTTTTTTTTTTTTGTTTGGGAAATTTCCCCTTTTTTCTATCCCTTCTTTCCCCTCTGTTTTTGTCCCTCCCTTTGAGCGCTTTGATTTTTTTGGGTTTAAAAAGATTCTGCGCTTTAAAAAATTCCTTTAATAAAAATTAATAATAAAAATTTTATTTTTTTTTTATTATTATTTTTCATGTCGCCTCCTTCTTGTTATTTTTACCTTTTTTGGCCCATTTCTGCTTTTTTTTTCCAGAAAGATTTAAAAGATAAAAATTCTCTCCCAGCTGAAAAAGGATGGCTGGGGCCTGATATGTCAGGTGTTAACGGCAGCTAAACACCTTTTTTTTTTCGTCATAAGAAAAAACAGTTGTGGCTATGGAATGGGTTTCGAAAAAAAAACATACTTTTTAAAACTACCCTGTTTTGTAAAAAGCAAAAAAAGCAAGAAAAGGCAAAAAAACCAACTTTAAAAAAATAAAGGAAATTTTTTCTTTAACTTTTTTTTTAAAAGAATTTTAATTTTTGAAATATGGTGTGCTAATGTGAGATAGAGGGGGTTTGCATTCCCCTGTTGTAAATCCCCCTAAGAAAAAAAACTGTAAATCCAAAATTTAGCGTTTGGGCTTTTTGGGGGTGGTTTTTTTAAACCGCCCCCTGTTTTGCACTCTCTCTCTTTTTTTCTTTTCTTCAAAAACACCACCACCCCCAACACAAACCAAAAAAAAACCACAAGAAAGAACCAAACCAAAAAACCCCAAAACACACAAAAAAACCCACAACACACCCCCACACACGCACACACACCCCACAACCACACACACACACCCCCACCTCCGGGCGGGGTTGAGAAAAGGAGCCCGAAAATTTGGGAACGACTTGAACGTCAATGGTTTGTGACGCAAACTCGGAATTTTACTCATCAACACACCCTTTTACGTTGGGTCACGTAGGGGCCCGGGGGGTTTTGTTTTTGGGATTGCAGCGACCCAAAACTTTTGGGTCCCAAAAAACCAAAAAGAAAGGAACCTGGGGGGCAAAGGTGACGTCAGTAAAAAACAGCATTCCCCCCTTTGGGAAATTTTTTTTGTGCTTGGAATTCCCTCTTTTTACCCCTCTTTTTGCCTTGCCTTGTCCCTCCCTTGAGCGCTTTGATTTGTTGTTTACAAGATTCGCGCTTTTAAATTCCATAATAAAAAAATAAAATAATAATAATTTTTATTATTTTTTTTTTAAATTTTTATTTTCATGTCGCCCCCTTTTGTTTTTTTACCTTCTTGGTCCATTTCTGCTTTTCTTTCCCGAAAAATTTAAAAGTAACAATTCTCTCCACGTGAAGAGGATGCGCTGGGCCTGATATGTAGGGGCTTAACGGGCTCAAACCATTATTTTTCGCTATAAGACAAAACGTTTGTGGCTATGGAATCGTTCGAAAAAAAAACATACTTTTAAAAATACCCATGTTTTTTAAAGCAAAAAAGCAAGCAAGCAAAAAAACAACATAAAAATGAAGGAAATTTTTTTAAATTTTTTAAAGAATATAAGAAAGTATGGGTGAAATTGTGAGTAGGAGGTGCATTTACTGTGTGTAAATAACCCCAGAGAAAACTGTGATCCCCGAGTTTAGGTTCTGGCTCTTTGGGGGTTTTCACGCCCTGATTTCATCTTTTCTCTTTTATCTCTCTCACCCACCACCACCCAAACCCCAAAAAAAACACACACAAGAAAGAAAAACACACCCCAAACAAACCCCACAAAACCACACACACACAACGCCCCACCCAACACACACCAACACCACCAAAAAACCACACCACACACACCTCAGGCGTGTTGAAGACGGGCAGAATTGGCAAAAAGACTTGAACGTCAATGGTTTTGACGCAAACTCGGAATCTACGTATAACACACATGGTTGATCCGTAGGGGGGCTGTGTCGTATTGCGGGCGACCCAGACTTGGTCAACCCAGACAGGAACCTGGGGACATGGTGACGTCAGCTCACAACGGTTAAAGCGTTCCCGTAACTTTTTGATTTAGTGTGATTTAAGTATGAAACGGGAAAGGGAGTACTATCCAAAATCTCTCTCCTCTCTCTCTTCCCCTCTTCTCTTCCCCTCTCTCTCTCTTCTCTCTCTCTCTTCTCTCTCTCTCTCTTTCCACAACACACACCACAAATTTGTTCTTGATGGCTTGATGAAAAAAGCAAATGCATTGTTATTCAAATTTTACATCTGGGAAAAAACACATTTGATTGTTGATTGACTTTGATACACACCACCACAGACACACACCCACCACCACAACACACACAAAAACACACACTCAATACAACACACAACACACACAACAACCCCAACACCACCACACACACACCACACCACCACACAAAACCCCTCCATTCACCGCTCCCGGTCACAAGGAAAGGGTGGAGCATTTCCGCAGGGGTGGGGGGGTGGCGGGGGGGAAGCTTGGTGAGGGGGCCCCTTAGGGTGGGTGCAGGTGATGCGCCACCGGGCGCCCCTGGCTCTCTGTTCCGCCCCACACCGGGGGCGGGGCAGCGGGGGGAAACTCTGGGGGTGCGGAAAGGGGGACCACGGGAACAAAAAAGGTGGAAAAAGGGGCTGAGGTCTGTCCTCATTTCCCTGTCCCATACCTCCTGTTCCCTCACCCCCGTTCCCTCACCCCCTGTCCAAAAAACCTCCTGACCCATCACCTCCATGGGGGGGGTGGTCTTTGGGGAAGCGGGGCGTCAGAGCCCTCAGCCCTCCCCCGGGGCCGCTATTTGGGGGGGGCCCATCTCCTCCCCCTCGTGTTTACCTTCCTGCCCAAAATTTTTAAAGAGGGCAGGTACCCTTTACAGTGGGTAAAATGGGTTGGGTGGGGGGGGGGGGATCAGGGTGCCGCAAACGGTGGTATAGGTGAAAGGTGGAAAGGGTTTCAGGTGTCCATAACCTAGTGGTGTAGGGGAGGAGGCATCAAGAGCCCCAGTTCTACGGGGCCAGCATATTTGAGGGGGCCCCCTTCTCCCCTCTCTTCGCTGCTTTACCCCCCCTGATCGTAATAAGAGGGCGGGTCCCCATTTATAGCTGGGTGAAAACTGGGTTGGGGAGGGGGGGTGGGGGGTGCACAAAAAACAATAGGTTAGGTCATTCATTTAAATCATCGGGACCCGTGACCTTGGCGGTCGTGGGCGAGACTTTGAAAGACGATGCCGTGGTAAGCCTCCTCCATCCATCTGGGTTTCCTCGGCTTTTGCGCAGTAGTGCGAGTCATTCTCCTGGTCCCATTCTCTGATGTTGTCCACCCATGACTTGTTTGTTTCCCCTCCTTCTCCCACCTTTCGAGTGTTCCCTGCAGTATTTGTTTTGGGCAGAGTGTTGTGGCGGGTGACGTGGCCGAACCATGTCAGCTTTTTCTTCTTGACGATGGTGAGAAGGGGTTCCTGTGGACCTGCCAGCCGTGTTATTTGACTCTTGACAAATTCGTTGGTCTTTCGTTCTCTCCAGGATATGCCCAGTAGTTTTCTATGGCATTTTGTTTCGAATGACTGGATTGGTTTCACTTCCGTACAGCAGGATCGACTGAATTAGGGCTTTGTAGAGCTTTAGTTTGATTGGGAAACTGATCTCTTTACTTTTCCATATGGTGGTGAGTTTTGTCATGGAAGATGTTGCCATGGCTATTCTGACTTTGATTTCTGTCGTCGATCGCCCGTCCTTTGTGAGTGTAGCGCCGAGGTATTTAAAAGCGTCTACCTCCTCCAGTTTTTGGGCCCGTTCTGTAAATTTTAGCGGTGGCATTGGTCGTGTGTTCACAAGTATTTTACTTTTCTCCGAGCTCACCTCCATCCATATGCTCCAGCTCGTTCTCAAGTCTGGTCGTAAGATTTTTGCAGCTCTGTGTTACTTCCGGCCCTTGAGGTCAATGTCATCGGCAAACCGTAAGTTGTTGAGGGTCTGCCCCCAAATGGAGATGGTGGTGGAAGTCATGGAGGGTCTCTCTCATGATTTTTTCCCAAGAACAGATTGAACAGGATGGAGATAACAGGCATCCTTGTCGGACCCAACTTGGTTTTGAAGTAGTCTCCGACTGTTGTTCAGAAGGACTGCACTGCTTGCAGTGTTGTTTTGTGCTTGAATGGTTTGCACTAGTCCTTTTTTCAATGCCAACATTCTGAGAACCTGCCCAGGCCTTCGTGGCCATACTCTGTCAAAAGCCTTCTTGAAGTCGATGAAGTTGTGGAACGGGGTCTCTCTGATGTTGAAGATGTTTTTCCATCATGATGTGGCAGTTAAAAATCTGTTCGATTGTGCTCCTGCCTGCCCTGAACCCCGCTTGTTCCTCTGCAAGGGGTTCTTCTGCTCTTCTTGAGTCGATTCAAAATAAACTTTGAGCATGATTTTTGCTGGGTGGCTGATGAGGCTGATTGTTCTATAGTTTTGGCATTGGCGTAAATTCCCTTCTTGGGCAGGGGTTGATGAGTGATTGTGTCCAGTCTGTTGGCCACTGTTTTGTCTCCCCAAAACTTTGAAGATATTTTAACATATGTGGGCGACTGTTTCGCACCATGCTTTAGCAGCTCTGCTGGTATATTGTCTGCTCCTGGGGACCTTTCCCACTGGTAAGCTGCGGATGGCTTCTTCCACTTCTTCCCTCAGTATTTGGTAATGGCGAGGGTGCTCTTGATGTTGCTGCTTTCTCTTCTATTATGCTCTTGTCAGGTTGTATTGGGTAGTTGTACAGTTTTTTGACAATATTCAGACCACCTGTTCAATTTCAGCTGGCTTTCTGTGAGGAGGTTTCCGGAGCTGTCTTCAATGAATGATGATTTGGTTTGAAGTGGTTTTGTGAGTTTCTTCAGGGTGTCGTATGCTTTTTACTGTTGCCCACTTTATGTTTTTTTCGATCTCATCACATTGATCACTGAAACCACTTCTCTCTGGCCCTTTAAACATTGACTTCTTCACCCGGGTTGTGGTCCCGGTATTCTTTGGGTTGGAAGACCTGGTTGGTTAGAGTGCTCTTCTTGTATCGCAGAGGTCCAAGATGTCATTGGTAGTCCATGGCTGATGGGTTTATTCTCTGCGACGTAGTACCTCCTCTGCTGTTTCTCGGATGCCTCATTGAAATTTTTGTTGGTGAGGTCATTGATGTCATGTCCAGGAGGGTTAATGCCGCCAAAACGTCCGCCAAGCTTAGCTTGGAAGATCTCCTCGACATTTTGGATCTTTTAGTTTGTCCACGTCAAATTTGATACGTGGGTTTGCAGGCTGTTTGTTTTTTCTTCAGCTTCATTTTGAAAAACCAGCAGCACAAGGTCGGGGGTCACTGCCTATGTCAGCTCCAGGGTAGGTTCTTGTTTGGCTCTGTTGATGCTGGATTTGAAGCCCCCCCGTGGTGTTAAAATAAAAACTATTTGGTTATGGTTTTTGCGTTTGGCGCATGCCAGGTTTGTTCCTCCCTTGGGCTGCTTGTGGGGATTGAGGGTATTGGCAAGGTAAGTCTGTGGGTGCAGGCAAAACTCCAGCAGACGTTTGTCCCCCGTCGTTGGTCTCCCAGTTCCAAACTGACCAACGGTTCCGGCCATTGGTTGTAAGAGTCAGGACCTTCTTTGGCGTTTTAAAAACCCCTTGGATGATGATGGTGTCCTTCTTGGGGATTTTCTTAATTGTCACTTCAAGATCTTCATAAAATTCTTTTTACTTTTCATCTGTATGGTCAGATGATGGTGCATAGATTTGTTATGATGGTGATGTTATTGGGCTTGGCCGACACCCGGATGCTGATAATCCTGCTGGAAGCCGGTGTACAGCTGATAATGCACCCCACTACTTTCTTTCTGACAATAAATGCCACTCCATGTTGGTGATGTTTCTCTTGGCCACTGTACCAGATCTTGTTGCCTTCTTCAGTCAATGTCTCACCAAATCCTGTCCATCTCACTATATAGGTATAGGTAAGAGGTGGTAAAGGTGTTCCCCATAACCTATACGGTCGTTGGGGAGTGAGATGTCAGAGACCTCAACTTCTCTAGGGGCCAGCATATTGAGGGTGGTGCCAATCTCCTCACCCTCGCTGCTTTACTTTCCCTGTCCCTAAAGAGGGCAGGTAACCATTTACAGCTGGGTGAGCTGGGGGACAGTTCACAGATGATAGGTGAAGGCAAAAGGTGGTAAAGGTGTTCCATAACTATGCGTCGTTGGGGGTGAGATGCCAGAAACTTAGCTTCTTTAGGGACCAGCATATTGAAGGCGGGGGCCCATCTCCTCTCTCCTACCGCTGCTTTAACTTTTCATGCCCTAATTAAAGGTACCCTTGACATTTGGGGTAATCTGGGGGATGTAACAGGTTAAAAAGGGGTTCCATGATCATGTAGTTGTTGGGAAGCGAAGGTGTCAAAGGGCTCAGTATTTCCAGGGGCAGCATTACTGAGGGCGGCGGCCCTATCTTGCCCTCCCCGTCTCTCTCTTCTCTCTCTCCTCTCTTATCTCTTCTCTCTCTCTCTCTCTTTCTTTTGACCCTAAAGAGGGCAAGTAACCATTTTACAGTGGATGAATGGGGGACTGTACTGAAGCCCAAGGGCGCCAAAAAAGGTCACCATCCAATTGGGGAACCTGTTACGATTTTGCTTAACTCTGACTTGGTGAAAGCAGAACTCTGCCTTGAGTATCCCGTTTCCCCGGGACAGAAGATATGGTGTTTTAAAATCAGTCACAACTAGTTACATGAGTTCCGTGGGTTCGAATCGAGTTGTATTGAATTTAGCTGTATTATTTCAGGTCTGACTGCTCTTAAATGTCACAGATCTAAGCTGATTTAGGTAAAGGTAAAGGTGTCCCATAACCTATGTGGTCGTAGAGGAGCAAGGCATCAGAGATCACAGCTTCTCTAGGGGCCAGCATATTGAGGGCGGCGCCCATCTCCTCTCCCTCACTGCTTTACCTTCCCTAACCCTAAAGAGGCAAGTATCCATTTACAGCTGGGTGAACTGGGGGACTGTGCTGAAGTCAAGGCGCGACAAACGGTCACCCATCCACTTGATAATTACGCTCGATGCTGTTCAACCTTACTTTGGGAAAAGCGAGTGCTCTGACCACTGAGCTATCTGCCCCCAACTCAGATGATAATGGTGCTCAGTATCAGTCGAATCTAGTTATTCATAATTATCGAGTTGATTTGAGTCGTGTAGTCTTGAGCTGAGTTGTATTATTTCAGGCCTGACTGATCTTAAATGTCATGGGACCTAAAATGATTTGAGAAGAATAAAAGAAAGAAAGACGAAACCTTACCAGAAAACTTTTTTGACACTATGAAATAATAACAAAATGTAACTCTGTGTGTGTATGTGTGTGTGAATCAATCAATCAATCAATCAATCAATCAATCAATCAATCAATCAATCAATCAATCAACCGTATTTATTCAGTTTTTGCAAGCCATAAGACCCATATGAACAGAGAATATGAAAAGCAGCCATGGAGCAGTCGAGGTGATATAATTCAGTAAGCACGCAGTCTTTTGTTGCAGGCACTGAGAGAGCTACACGTTTCTGACCTTTAGACATTCAACTACATAAACTGCCAGGTTCACAATCAGTTTCTCAGAAGGATTTGAACACAGCATCTGAACCTTTAAGCCTGATGGAAGCCTGTGATAATAAAAATAATAATAATATAATAATAATAATATATGGAATTTATATAGCACTGAATCTTGTAAAGCAGCAAATCAAAGCGCTCAGATTACTTTTTTATATCGAGGACAATGGAATAAGCACTAATGTGCCTTTTTACATCTAGTCCCCGTGTGTATGCGGTTTTGTAAATTTTGTCATCTGTTCCCACCGGCACACAATGGCCTACTCTTTCGAAAAGCGGAACAGGATTTAACGTGTGCGCAAGATGTTGTGCATACGTACGCACACGGGGCCTCGGTTTATAGTCTCATCCGAAGGACTTTGACATTCAGTTCGATTTTTTTGTCAAACTGGGAAGAAAGGGCGAGGCTGGGGATCGAACCCAGAACCTCACGGTTTACTTGTTGGCAGGCAAACGTCTTAACCATCCTGCCACCTTCTTTCCTTCATAATAAAGGGGGATATAACGTTCTCGCAAAGCTGCGTATCTTGGGCATGCGAGCAAAAATTGACACAAATCTTCAATGGTAGATCCATCTGAGTGTGTGTGTGTGTATGTGTGTGTGTGTGTGTGTGTGTGTGTGTGTTGTCCATTCTTTAAAGTTTAAAAAAAAGAATGGAATTACACACCAGAAAATGACCTGTGTCAGTTAGCAAGCTCGGTATGCAAAAGTCCCATTGGAATGATATCAAACTGGTCAGTGGTCAGAACGTGAAACTCTAGGTCCGAAGGCCCCAGGTTCAAATCCATGTCGGAACTGTGCAGTACGTTTAAGGAAGGGGGTTATATCTTAGGCATCGACTGCAAAGTCAGGTTTGTTCATATCACTATTTCTAGACACAGCACTGGAATGGAATAATATGTCAAAAGGGTGGATGAGAATAAACAACTGTTATATTTGGCAGCCCGTGCACACGCGGGAATACAGAGAGAGAGAGAGAGAGAGAGAGAGAGAGAGAGAGAGAGAGAGAGAGAGAGAGAGAGAGAGACAGACAGACAGACAGACAGACAGACAGACAGACAGACATAGACACAGACAGAGACACAGACAGAGACACAGACAGACAGAGACGCACACGCACGCGCGCGCCACACACACACAAACACACACACACACATGTGCAAACGCACGCAGAGCATCTTGCGCACACGTTAAAACCCGTTCCGCCTTTCGGAAGAGTAAGCCATTGTGTGCCGGTGGGAACGGATGAAAATAATTGACAAAACTGCATACAAACGGGGACTGGATGTAAAAAAAAACCCATATGGATGCTTATTCCGTTATCCTCGAAATAAAAGAATAACACACACACACACACACACACACACACACACACACACGCACACACAGACTGACAAACAGATAACATAGCACACGTGGTCACAGACAGATTTATCCATATACCTAAACACACTCAAAGACGACTGGGCTAAAGATCAACAAAATCAAAACACAATGAAGGCAAAGCTACTAAACAAAAACACACAGTCAGGCAGACCTGGTTGGGCCGCAAAGAGACACGACAATATAACAGGAATAATTATGCATGAACATCATTTCAAAAAAGAACCTTACCGCCAACAAAACGACGTGAACAGAAGAAAACATCACACACACCAGCATCAGTTCTCTGACTGGAGACATCTTTGAGCTTTTGAGCCGAAAAACAAGACGAACTATCTGAAGTTGGCGAACTATTCTCTACCCGTTGTCCATTCTCTCACATTTGACCACGTTCATATACACGTGTGATCTACCTTCATGTCTTTATGGCTATGTAGATCTCTGGGGTTTTTTTCCTTCTATAATCTCTGTTTTTCTCTTCTTTTTTTCAAGTTCTTTTCTATGTTTTCAGTTTATTCCCCTTGTTATATTTTCTGTTTCTTCAATAAGGCTTGAGATTTTTGGAAAATATTCTGTTTCTTTTGTCTGGATTTTGATGTACCATTTTAACTTTGTCCGCTCGTTGGTACACTGAACGCTTTAAAAAGGAAATGAAGTAAACATTTTCGTGTTTTTATTTAAAAATACAAAATATTTCTCGAACAATGACGCCTTTTTCTCAAGGAACAACACAAAGACGTGTGTTTACACGAAACCCGACTGGCGTGATGTAAAACAGGATCGATCACCCCTGGAGAGTAAAAGTGTGGTTATCGTTCCTTGGGCAAACATCTGAAAAACGGTATAATCAATTCATTGTCATGGTCTCGGCTTTAAGGCGCCCTAAATTTATTCCCGTGTGTGACTTTTTTCCCTTCGGAAGACCCATTCCTTGTTCTTTTAGTACCCGACAATACCGGTCATTATTCAACGATGTAGCTAGGTGTTATATAAAAATGTGTGACCCCCACGGGTTTTTTTAACCCCCGGTCCAAAATGTTCACTTCTATTTGAGTGTTTGATATTGTTGTACAATCTGAAGAACTGTTTTTTAAAGAATAGTTTTTGAAATTTCTGTCATTTGTTTGTTGTTGTTGTTGCTTTCACTCTTATCGATTAAAAACTTTTTTTTGTTTTTATTCCTCGGTTAGAACTCCGAGGTTCAGCAAATGTGAGATGTTGCGTGTGCGGCTGTTTTAGCCTAGCATGAAGGCACACGCATTCCGACTTCGGGGATGATTAGAGAACTAAGATTGGTCATGCTATTCACTAGTGCAAAGGTTATTGACGTGTGTGTGTGTGTGTGTGTGTGTGTGTGTGTGTGTGTGTGTGTGTGTGTGTGTGTGTGTGTGTGTGTGTGTTTGTGTGTGTGTGTGTGTTTTGTTGTTGTTGCTGCTGTTGTTGCTGCTATCATTGTTGAAAATGCATGTTTGTTTGAATCTTTATTTGTATCTGTAAATAGCTTTTCAGTCAGGGCAGATTTCTCTGCGTGAAATTCAGGCTGCTCTCCCCGAGGAGAGCGCGTCGCCACAAGAACAGCGCCACCCATTTTTATTCCTGTCTGGATGTGCATTTGTTTCCCTATCAGAGTGGGCTTTTTCTACAGATTTTTGCCAGGCACAACTCTCTTATTGCTGTGGGTTCTTTTACATGCGCTAAATGCGTGTTGCACACAGGACCTCGGTTTATCGTCTCATCCGAAAGACTAACACCCAGACCACCTCTCACGGTTTAGTGGATGGGGGAAACGTTTCAGGTACAAACAGGGATCGAACCCAGACTTGAAGTTTTCCAGGCAGGTGCGTAACCTCTCGACCACTGATACCCCATATGTCTACAGCAGCAGCAATAGGGCCTAGAATGTGTCCAAAATGTTCACTTTGTTTTATGATCATAAAAACATCTAATAGTCATATGTCGTCATTCTTCTTTATCAACGCTCAAACAGCATCTATTGTTGTTTGTCATATGATCGAAAATTTGCTGCGTTGCCATTAAGCGCCTGGCAAATCAGACCCAGCGCATCCGACATAGGCGTGGAGAAAATTGCCATCTTTTAAGTCTTTCTTCAGAAAAAAATAAGGCAGGAGAACGGACCCAAAAGGCAGCAAAATAGACAGGAAGCAGTTAACGGGAAGAAAAGTAACAAAACCAAAATAAAGAGAGGGATAGACAAGAGGGAATTCCAAGCACAGAATTTCCAGAAGGGGGTATGCTGTTTATACTAGCAGGCCTCCAGTATATCTACGGGGAAATACATCATCAGCATCATCATTTCTTTTGTCGTCATCGCGTTAGCAGTCAGAGAAGCAGCAATAACAGAAGGTGGACGGGATAGCCTAGTGGTTAGAACATTGCGCTCGCAATCTGACGACCTGGGTTCGATTCCCGTTCAAGGGGATATTTTCCCCCTGGAGTTAACATCAGTGCAGACTCCACTCTCCCCAAAAGTCCTTCGGATGAGACTATAAGCCGAGGTCCCGTGTGCAAACGCACGCAGAACATCTTGCGCATACGTTAAATCCTGTTCCGCTTTCGTAAGAGTAGGCCATTGTGTGCCGGTGGGAACGGATAACAGAATTTACAAAACCGCATATACACGGGGACTGGATGTAAAAAAAAAGCACATGAGTGCTTATTCCATTATTCTCGATATAAAAGAATAAATAAAAAAGATAAAATAAAATAAAGGAGAGCTGGAGAGAGATGGCGGAATTATAGATCACAAATTCATCTGTTCTCAAACAGATGGACCAGGGGTAATGTTAGTAGAGGGCCAAACTTTTTGTCATAGCGCCGGCAGTTATATGACGCCCTGGACTCCCCATCCCTATCCCTCTCTTGGCTATACCCACCTACTCTCCCCTCTCCTCAAATAAGCCATCCATTGTATCTTCTAACAATACATAAAAACTGTTATATAAACCAGGACTGATCAAATATTTTTACAGGACTGATCAAATATTTTTTTAAAGGATTTTTTTTAAAAAGCTATGGGTGTCTTGTAAAAAAAACACACCCAAAAAGCCTGGATTTTCTTATAACTCCTTCAGGAATTGTTGCCGCATTTCACTGAAAGTTTTCAGGCTGTGTATGGTAGGCAAGTTGAACTTGGTGGAGCCCATCTTTCCCCATGAGGCATGCTGGGTATGTCCTCCATCCCACCGGCCATAGCTGGCCTACACTTCTACGTAAAGTGGAGTAGGTTTTGATGTGCGCTCAAGATGTTCTGCACGCGTGCACTCACGGAATCTTAAGTTTATACTCTCACTGAGGGGGCAGGTTAGCCTAGTGGTTAGAGCGTTGAGCTCGTGATCTGACGGCCAGGGTTCGAGCCACCACCGAGGCAGTCGTTCAAGGGGATCTTCCCCCTGGAGTTAATATCAGTACCAACTCCACTCCCCCCAAAAGTCCTTTGAATGAGACTATAAACCGAAGTCAAGAAAAGGAAGCTCAGATGGTACGGACATGTGACTAGATCAGATGGGCTGTCCAAAACCATACCGCAGGGAACAGTGCAGGGGAAGAAAAGGCGAGGCAGACAGAGGAAGAAATGGGCAGAAAACATCGCTGAATGGACAGGGAAGAGCTTCTCCACAACCCAGGCACTTGCACACAACCGCCGCAAATGAAGCCAACTGGTGCAACGTTCGTCAATGCAGTGCCTCTACGACCCCGGAGGGGGTTATGGGAGCAGATGAGATGAGATGAGATAAACCGAAGTCACCGTATACAAACGCACATCTTGCGTACATGTTAAAGTTCGTCCAACTTTTTTCTGAAGAGCAGACCATGAAGTGCTGTTAGGAATGGATGACAACATCTACAAAACCGCTTGCACACGGGTACTGGCTGTAAAAAAGCACACAGGTGCTAATTCCCTTATCCTCGAAATAAAATAATGTTATTTTTTAAATCAATAAATATATGCCAATCTTGAAAGTAGTAGGGTCATTAAGAAACGGTAAGGGCTTTTTGTTTGAACTATTTTCTAGTCAAAGTTAAGGAAATGTGTTCTATTCTGTGTTGTTGGTCGTATTGTGTTGTATCATACTATGGTGTTATTTACTGTATTGGATTACATCGCATTGCAAAGCAATACATTTATTAGACTGGATTAGACTGGAATGGATCAGGTTCTGTCACGTTGATATGAGTTGTGTGGTATTGTATTTTAAAAATATTGTTTTGTATTGTGTTGTGTTGTGGCACGCTGTAAGGTATTGTATTGCAATAATTGTAGAGTGTTTTGGTATTTGTGTGTTGATGCATTGTTTTGTAATGCATTGTATTATATTTCATTTTTGCATTGTATAGAACTGCATTGTATTGATTTGTATTGTAGCGTGCTGTAGTGTGGTATATTGCAAATCATTGCAAAGTGTTGTGTTATGTTGTGTGTTGATGCATTGTATTGTGATGTATTGTATTGTAGTGTAGTGTAGTGTGTGTGTGTGTGTGTGTAAGTGAGAGTGTGAGTGTATGTCTTTGTGTACACATTTCATTACACACAAGTACATTATGCCACACATGCACACACACACACACATACACACGCGCGCGCTTCAATAAAATAAGCACACCGTTTTATTGAATAACCCAAATTTAATAGAAACAAGTCGCGTAATATATTACACACGTGCACAGTGTGATGTCAAGTTTTGAAAGTAAAAGTAACACATAGATCTGGAGAAAAAACAAAACGATAAAACAGTTATGTAAAACAGCTATCCATGATATCTATCTATTTCACTTTGTCCGTGTTTCACACACACACACACACACACACACACACACACACACACACACACAAACACACACACACTCACTCACACACATACACACACACACACACACACACACACACTCACTCACACACAAACACACACACACTCACTCACACACATACACACGCACACTCACACACACATACACACATTCACACACACTCACACACAACACATACACACAATCACACACACACTCACACACACACACTCACTCACACTCACACACACATACACTCACACATACTTACACATTTACACATGCACACACACACACGCGTGCACATACGCGCGCGCGCACACACACACACACACACACACACACACACACACACACACACACACACACACACACATATTTGATTCTCTTTCCAGATATTATAATGAGGAGCACGAGTATTTCAATAAAAGAAAAAAAATCAACGTGCATTCTAAAAATTATGCCATTTCCAAAATTCACTTCTTGTCTTTTCTTGAGCATTTTCACCAACACAACTTGGTTTGTTTGTTTTTTACAAAAAGTTATTCATTTTAATGATCCGGCAAAAACACCACGCACTTCAAGATACTCTATGTTTGTTCAAATGACATATATCAAGTGCATTTGTACACAAGTTGTGATTATTCTAGAACGTGTGCCTATGAGAGACAGACAGACAGACAAACAGGCAGTACGACAGACAGACAGAGACAGAGGGAGAGAGACAGACAGAGAGTGAGACAGAGTTAGAGAGAGGAAGAGAGAGAGACAGAGAGAGAGAGAGGAAGAGAGAGAGAGGGATGGAGAGAGACAAAGAGACAGAGAGAAGACCAATTACGAGAGAGAGGGAGAGAGAGAGACAGAGAATGAGACAGAGAGAGACAGAGAGAGAGGAAGAGAGAGAGATAGAGAGAAAGGAAGAGAGAGAGACAGAGAGACAGAGAGAGAGGAAGAGAGAGAGGGATGGAGAGAGACAAAGAGAGACAGAGAGAAGACCAATTACGAGAGAGAGGGAGAGAGAGACAAAGAGAAAGGAAGAGAGAGAGACAAAGAGAGAGGAAGAGAGAGAGAGACAGAGAGAGAGAGGGACAGAGAGAGGGATGGAGAGAGACAAAGACAGACAGAGACAGAGAGAAGAACAATTACTTGAAGGCAATTGGAGGCAGAAAAAGTGGTGTGTGTGTGGGGGGGGGGGGGGATAGGCGAAGACAAACAAAGATATGATGAGACAGGGATAGTCAAAGAAATACACACACAAAAAATGATGAGGTTTTGAATGGTGGCTATCCCATTGAAAAGCCTTTTAACTTTGATCAAATCTTCGCAGATTTTCTTTCCTTCAAACCTACTCAAAACAGAGCAACACAAAATCTTTCATGTATCAGGAAAACGAACAGGAACTACTTTTGTAGCTGCAGCTACCATCTATCGTACTGAGGCAAGGGACTATTTCGAGGCGTAATAATCTCAAGGTCGATGTACTCTCCAACCTGCATTTTGGGTTTCTGATAAGGATCTTCTTTCGTTGACTTCGGAGCTGCCTCTGATTTGCCAAGCTCCTCAGCCCTTATGTCCATCTTCTTGTCCATAGTGGGTTTGAAGTTTTCGGTGGGCTTGTCAGCTTTGGGTGGCTGGGGGTGATGGGGTTCTTTGGGTGGTTTGCTGTCCTTAGCGGGCTTGTTCTCTTTGGGTTGATTTTGGTTTTTAGATGGTTCTTTGGCAGGTTTGTTTGGTTTGGTGTTTTTAGACGGCTGGGTCTTCTTCGGAGGTTTGGCTTCAGCGCGACGGGGTGGAGGAGGAGGAGGTTGTTTAGGTTCCGCTGTTGGACAGATGATGGGTGCTTGACAGTGCAACAGCACTAAGCATTCAATATGAAATCAGATAGACAGACAGACAGACAAGCAGGCAGACAGACAGGCAGGCAGACAGGCAGGCAGACAGGCAGACAGGCAGACAGACAGACATACAGAGAGAGAGAGAGAGATAGACAGATAGATAGATAGATAGATAGATAGATAGATAGATAGATAGACAGATAGATGAATGTATGGATGGATGGTTTGATAGACAGATGGATGGTTGGATGGATGAGTGGCTGGTTGGCTGGCTGGATGGTTATACAGACATAACAGAAAGACAGGGAAACAGATAGACAGACTGATGGATAGATAGATAGGTAGATAGATAGATAGATAGATAGATAGATAGGTAGATAGATAGATAGATAGGTAGATAGATAGATAGATAGATAGATAGATAGATAGATAGATAGATAGATAGATAGATAGATAGATAGATAGATAGATAGATAGATAGATAGATAGATAGATAGATAGATAGATAGACAAATGGACGGGCAGACAGAAAGACAGGTAAACAGAGAAGCTAATGACTGATTAGTTGTTGGTAAAACCAACTAAAATGGTAATCATTTCATTCATTACTCAGTCAGTAGGTCAATCAATTCAGTTTGTCAACTAGTCAAAATGGGCATCTAGTCAATCTGTCACAGCTTTAAGTTAAAAAAAACACCACAAAAACTCTCAGTTCAGACAAATTATGTCATTTCTAATCTAATCTAATCTTGGTTGTTTTATAGCTCCAATGTCAGTTATCAAGGTAATTGGGCAAAGTCAGTCAATTAGTCGATTAATCATGATCTTAGATTTAAAACATCAATAAACAAAAAGGATAATAATAATAATAATAATAATAATAAATGGAACTTACTCTCTTGAACAACCCGTGGCTGATTCAAAGGTGGTCTGAAAACCGGAACAAACCAAACAAAAAGTCATATAAAAGAATGGACAGTCATGTATGAAGCTTCAGTTGTTCATTTCTTTTCTGAACGCTTGTTTAGGTTTGCTTTGTTTTGTTGTTTTTTTCGTGTGTGTGTTTTTTTTTAATTAAAAAGGCATTATGCCTCCCTGTTCTTTGTTTTGTTGGTTTGTATCTTTTGTTTGTGTTTTTTGTTATTGGTGGTGGTGGTGGTGTTTGTGGGTGCTTGCTTTGTGTTCTTTTGTTTTTGATACTGTCTTTGTCTTTCTTTCTTTCTCCCTTCCTTTCTTTCTTCTTTTCTTTCTTTCTTTCTTTTTTTTTTTTTTTTTTGCTTTCTTCTCTACGTGCTTCTTTTTGTTTATAAACTTATGTTTAAACTGCGATGTACGGTTTGGTTTTGTGAGCATATGATTTTCTTTAGACTAGCTTATGGCGTTCTTCATTTCTTCCCTTTGCATTTTGTGCCTTTCTACATCTGTATGTCTGTTTCATGAGTTTTGTTGTTATGCTGACGTGTATAGACAATCATGCTGTGCAAGGATGCGTGTGTTGACATACACATACAGTTATCTCAATCTGACATACCTTTGTGCCAACAACCACACACACACGCACACATACAAACATATGCACACACATGCGTGTATACACATACCTACACAATCATATGTACATACACGAGCACGCATACAAATACACATGCACACATACAGAAATTACATGCATGTAGCAACACACTGATTTGTCCACACACACACACACACACACACACACACACACACACACACACACACACACACACACACACACACACACACACACACACACCATTCTTTCTCTCTTTCTTTCTCTCTCTCTTTCTTTCTTTCTCTCTCTCTCATATACACTCTCTCTCTCTAACACACACACAAACACACTCACACACACACACACGCACACACACACACAAACACACACACATTCTCTCTCTCTTCTCTCTCTCTCTCTCTCTCTCTCTCTCTCTCTTTCTATCTCTCATATACACCCATTCTCTCTCTCTCTCACACACACACTCTCTCTCTCTCACCCCCCCCCCCCCCCCCCACACACACACACTCACTCACTCACTCACCCACTCACACACACACTCACCCACTCACACACTCACTCACTCACTCATTCACTCACACAATCCGTCAGTCACTTACAGCTGCATGGGCACATCCTCTGGTTCATTGGACGCGTCCTTCATCTCAGAGCCAGCCTTCGGCCTTGGCTGCTGCTGCTGCTGCTGCGGTTGTGGTGGTGGTGGTGGTGGTGGTGAAGGTGGTGATGGTTCATGCAACAGCAGTGGACCTAGTCCATTCTGCTGCACCACTGCAGGTGGGGGTGGAGGTGGTTGTGGTGGGGGCTGTAGATACTGCACAGGCGCTGTCTCTTGGTGCTGCTGGTCCTTGGGATGTCTGCTTCTGGGGCTGGGGAAGGCAGGCAGAGTCAGCAGCATTAGGATAAACTATACCAGGTCTTTGAACGAAAAAGATTACATTGACAAACACCCTTTTTTGGCCTGAAAAATGCTCAGTAATATTTCGAAGAACCAGTCTTTTGACCAAACATGCATTCTGTAATATTAGGACACAGTTATGGCTTACCAAACATTTCCTCTTTTTTAAATACTTGTTCTATGTTTATATTGCTGCAAGTAAAAAAAAAAAAGGTGTCCCATAACCTATGGGGTCGAAGGGAAGTGAGGCATCAGAGACCTCAGCTTCTCCAGGGACCAGCATATTGAAGGTGGCGCCCATCTCCTCTCCCTCGCTGCTATACCCTCCCTGACCCTAAAGAGGCAAGTACCCATTTACAGCTGGCTGAATTGGGGGACTGTATTGAAGCCAAGGCACGCAAACGGTCACCCATCCAAGTGTTAACCACACCTGATGCTGCTTAACCTTAGCTGGGGAAAGCGAGTCCTCTGACCACTGAGCTACCCCGTCCTGCTAGTATTAAAAACCCCACTATCATCCGAGATTTCTTTTGACCACTACATGGATGATAATTTTTGCACATGTTAAAAATTGATCAAAACTTTTGTTAAAGTATGGTCTGCCAATGGTACAGATGGCATTAACATAGTCCGTATACAATCTGAGCATAATGCATAATGGTATACATGAAGATCATGCCATATACTGCAGTAGAACAGCCTGTTTAGGAGAGAAAAGTGTAGCATGTTGTGTTTCTATTGTCTTGTGTACACACACACATACACACACACATACACACACACAAACACACACACATTATACTTCCTATGAAAACACTGTATGGCACATAAACAGCTGGACTAGAATCAGCCAGAAAAAAACTGTAAACATACAAGTTACAAGACAATATAAAAAATGGAGATGTGCATGCCTGGTTCTCTCTGTCCTATAGTTTTGGCTACTTTATTCTGTTTTCTTCTTCCAAAGGCAGATTATTAAACATCAAAATCAGAAAATTTTTTCTTGAAGATTAAACTCACCTACTGCAGAGCAAAACCACAAATATTTCGCGCAATACCAACACAAGCAAAGAAATACCAGCTACAATACCAAATACCCAACCAAAGCATACATAGACGCTAACAATCCAAACAGACAGATAAACAACAGCAGTACAATTTGAAGAAAAGGCGGGAAAACTTAAATATAGCCTCTACTCTTAGATAACCATCATCTGTCATCTGCTCCCATAACCCCCTCCATGGTTGTAGGGGCACTGCAATGACGAACGTTGCACCAGCTGGCTCCATTTGCCGCAGCTGTGGGCAAGTGCCTGGGTTGTGGAGAAGCACTTCCGGTCCATTCAGTGATACTGTCTGCCCATTTCTTCTTTGGCCTGCCTCACCTTCTTTTCCCCTGCACCTGTTCCTTGCAGTATGGTCTTGGAGAGCCCATCTGATCTTGTCACATGTTCATACCATCCGAGCTTCCTTTTCTTGACTGTGGTCAGCAGGTCTTCGGAGTGCTTTATTTGTTGGGTGATGGTTTGTCGGACTTCTTCGTTGATAATGTGGTCCATGAATGAAATGCCAAGGAGTCTTCTGAGGCATCTCATCTCCAAAGCCAGAATCCTCCTTTGTAGATCTGCATTGAATGTCCAGGATTCGCATGCATACAGGTATGTGGAGATGACCAATGCCTGCAGCAGCTTGACCTGGAGAGATGTTTCGGTGTTTCCAGATGGTCTTGAGCTTCGCCACTGCTGCTACTGATGCACACCAACAGCAAAATTTGAAAAAGAGGCGGGAAAACTTAAACAGAGCCTCTCCTCTTACCCAGACTGCACTGCTTTGTCTTTGGGCCCCTTGACGCCCTTCCTGTGGGGGCGGGGCTTGGGGCGGGGGCACGTGATTTGGCGCCACAGCATGAAGGAGACCATGACTACCAACAGAGCCAGCAGGGATGCCGCTGCTGCTATCCAGCCTATGTTGTGAGCTTCCCAGGACCTGTACAGTGAACAAGACGCTTGTCTCAATGCCTGCGTGCCGGGTGTGCGTGTGTGTGTGCGTGTGTGTGTGCGTGTGTGTGTGTGTGCGTGCGTGCGTGTGGGTTCATGTGTGTGTGTGACATCAAGTGCTGTCAACTTTTATGATGTATGTTATTTTTTATGTGTAATTATATTGTTTAAAGCATGTTGTGTAAGTTTAAAATGCCACCCATAATTTCTCTGTTGAGATGATAAAGTAGTCTTGAGTCTTGAGTTACTGATGTCATTGTTGTGTTTGATCTCAATGAGGTGGTGGCGGTTGTATGGTGGTGACTTTCGCTGTTATGGCTTAAGTTCTTGAATAGCTGGTATTTCCTTGCTTCTGGGTAGTGGTGGTGGTAGTGATAGTGATGGTGGTGGTGGTGTAGTAGTGTTTGTGGTGGTTGTGGTGGCTGTGTTGTCACGTCTTTTGTTGTTGTTAGGGTATGTTTATGCGTGAGATGGGGTTTTTTTCTTTGCCTCTAGATGGTGACGGGTGCAGAGGGTGTGTGGTGGCAGCTTTCATCGTGGTAATGTTCAGTTGTCAACCAGTTGATGTTTCCTTCCTTCTGGGTGGTGATGGTAGTGGTGGTGCTGGACGTGGTGGTGATGGTAGTGGTGGTGATGGTAGTGGTGCATTTAGTGTTAATGGTGGTGGTGGTGGTGGTGGGGATTGTGTGATAGAAACTTTCGTTGTTATGTTAAATAATGATAAAACATACAGTATTTCTTTGCTCCTGGATGGTAGTAGTGGTGGCGTCACCAGCACAAACATCATTTTATCCTCCTCCTCCTTCTTCTTCTTCTTCATCCCATGCCATTGTCATGCAATAGTCATCACCACTACCACCACCATCACCACCACGATCACCACCATCAATTTCACACAACCACCATCATAACTACCACTACCAACCACCACCACCACCATATTATCACCATCATCAGTGTCATCACCACCATTATCATTACCATGGGTAGCACTGCTCTTGTGGTGATGCTCCTCTCTCTCTCTCTCTCTCTCATCCCCTTTTCTCTCTCTCTTCTCTTCCTCTCTCTCTCTCTCTCTCCTCTCTCTCTCTCTTCTCTCTCTCTTCTCTGGCAGAGCATCCCAATTTTCATTCATACAAATATGGGGGTTGGGGGGGGGGGGGGGGGGGGGGGGGGTCCTAATGGTTCGAGCCTTGCACTTGTGATCTGAATGGCCTGGGATTAAATCACCACGAAGGCTCCTGTTCTAGGGGACTTTCTCCTTGAGTTATCATCAGTGCCGACTCCACTCCCTTAAAAGTCTTTCGGATGAGACTATAAACCAAGGCCCTGTGTCTGAATGTACGCAGAACACCTTGCATACACGTTAAAAACCTATTCCACTTTTCAAAAGAGATCATATTGTATACAATGGGTGCATATGTAAAATCTAAGGCTAAGGAACAAAGACAAAATCATAGAAATCTGCTGTCAATAACAGTGGTATGCAATACAATGCAAATACAATACAGAACAATACAACGCAACGTGAAGCAACGTAACGCGACACAAGGCACTTCACTTCACTACACTACACTTCACGTCACTATACTTTATTACACTACAATTCACTACACTACACTACACAACACTTCACTACTTCACTTCACTACACGTCATTACACTACAATTCCTACACGAACTACACTACACTTCACTACACTACACTGACACTACACTACCTACATACACCACGACACTATAGTGCACTTCACTACACTACACTACACTACACTACAATACACTACACTACACTACACTTCATTACACTACAACTACACTACACTACATACACTTCATTCACTACACTACACTACACTACAATTCACTACACTACACTACACTGCACTTCATTACACTACACTACACCACACCACACCACCACCACACCACACCTCACCACACACACCTCACTACACAACACTACACTACACCAACACAACATTACACTACACCACACCACACCCCACACCACACCTCACTCACTCACTACACTACACAACACTACACCACACCACCCACCACACCACACCACACAATAATATTCCTCAACATCATCACCACCATCCTACCATCAACACAACCATCACCACCACTATGACGGCTCACTACCACCATCACTACCATCAACATCATTATCACCACCACACTACCACGATCATCACCATAAGCATCAGCATCCATCATCGTTATCATCGTCATCATCATTGTCATCGTCATCATCATCATCATCATCACCGTCCTCCTCCTCTTCCTCATAATCATCATCATAATCATCACCACCACCACCATCTTCGTCGTCGTCATCATCACCACCATCTCCACCATCACACCATTATCACTACCACCATGAGTATCATCACCATCATCACCATCATCACCACCACCACCATCATCATGATGACCATCATCATCATCATGACCATCATGACCATCATCACCACCACCACCATGAGTATCATCATCATCATCATCATTATCACCATCATCACCATCGTGACCATCACCACCACCACCATCATCATCATGACCATCATCATCATGACCATCATGACCATCATCATCATCATCATCCTCATCATCATCATCCTCACCAGGATGCAGCCTTACATCTTATTGAAGGAGGTGTCTGGGGCTCGGAGGATCTCTGAGGCCTCGTAGCTTCTGGGCCCAGTCCACACAGTCGTGGTTGGCGCTTCTGTCGTCGTCGTCACGACTGTCGTTGGTGGAGGTATACATATCTGGAGCAGGCACAGGGCAGACAGAATGACAGAGACACAGAGAGAGAGACAGACACAGAGAGAGAGAGAGAGAGGCAGACAGACAGACAGACAGACAGAGAGAGAGAGGAGAGAGAGAGGCAGACAGACAGACAGACAGACAGAGAGAGAGGAGAGAGAGAGAGAGAGAGAGAGAGAGAGAGAGAGAGAGAGAGAGAGAGAGAGAGAGAGAGAGAGAGAGATAATACGAAATACAAAATTTATTCATGAAAGGCCTTCGCCCCATATGAAGGTGTGTGTGTGTATGTATGTGTGTGAATGTGTGGTGTGTGTGTGTGTGCGTGCGTGCGTGCGTGCGTGTGAGAGAGAGAGAGAGAGAGAGAGAGAGAGAGAGAGAGAGAGAGAGAGAGAGAGAGAGAGAGAGAGAGAGAGAGAGGGGGGGTGAGAGAGAAAACATGCAAAATTTGAACATTCTTAATTCTGAAGAAAAATATAATGAAATTACGATACTGCTTTCTCTCTTATTTGAAATGCTTTATATATGTATATATGGACAGATTTTTCACAGTTTCAGGATTAGTAGCAGACATTAATAATCAAAATCTGAACAAACTTGGCTCTCTGAAGAACTTCACAGCAATAAACTCTTTTCTGAGAGAGAGAGAGAGAGAAGAGAGAGAGAGAGAGAGAGAGAGAGAGAGAGAGAGAGAGAGAGAGAGAGAGAGAGAGAGAGAGAGCGAGAGAGAGAGAAAGTGGTGAGTTCAGTTGAGGGAGTGAGGGAAGGAGTGATGAAGGGAGGAAAGAAAGAGGAAGTGAGTGTGTGAATGAGTGAGTGAGTGAGACAGGGAGGGGGTGAGCAAAAAAGGGAGGGAATAAGGGGATAAGGGATTGTGAAGAAGAGAGTGAGGGCGTGAGAAAGTCTTGGAGGGCGGGAGGGGGGGAGGAGGGGATATACATAGTGATCACGAGCAAGTGAGCAGACGAGAGAGGGAGCCCTTCAGTTACTCTCTTACAACCTCTTACAACCTCCCACACACCCACACACGCACACGCACACACACGGACACCCCACTGACCTCACTGATCACAGTGACTTTGGCATTATCTCCCGTGAGAGGACCCGGATTCTGGCCCATGTCAGAAACAGTGGCGGAACCGATGTCGGATTTTCCGCCATCCAGCGGAGATCGGTACAGCACGCTTCCGTCATTCAACACGGAGAAAGTGGCGCCCCCACCACCAAAGCGGAGATAATTGTTGCCGTCCAAGCTAGAGTCGTCGTCCTTGGCTAGCACTCTGCCTAGCAGTATCCCCGTCTGTGTGCAGTTGTCGATCCTGAATTCGTACGCATTCTGTTGAGTGGGAGAAAAGAAACAAGCACATAAACGCACAAAGAAATAAACTCTCACAGAATGATGAAGATTGTGCTAATGAGAAGGAGGAGAAGGATGATGGGGGGTGGGAGATGTTGATGACAAGGATGGTGATATGATGACCGACCACACACACACTCACACACACACACACACACACCACAAACACGCGCGCGCGCGCACAAACACACACACACACACTCACACATACACTCACACACACACTCACACACAAAACACACACACACACTCACACACACACCACACACTCACAACATACTCACACACATTCACACACACACTCACACACATACACACACGCGCACGCAAATACATACAAATATACACACACACAACACGAACGCATGCACACACATACATACGCGCACTACCCCTACCCCCAGCACCCCTCTTCCACACACACACGCACATACATGCACATGCATATGCAGACATACATACACACTCAAACACATTCCCCACCTACCCACGCAGCTCCCACTCCACCCCCACTCCCCCCCCCCCAAACACACAGACACACTGACATATACACACACAGACACACGCACATACACACACACTCACACCACCACCACCACCACCCACCCACCCACTCACCTAGCCCCCCACGCCCCCCCCTTACACACATACACCACCACCACCATTATCATCATCCACCCACCCACTTCCTCACAAACACACACACACTCACCACCCAGCATCCACCCATCCCCCCATCCCTACACACACACACACACACACACAACACACACATATGTTATACACACACACTCACCACCCACCCAAGCAGCCCTCCATCCTCCACCTCCCCCCTCCCCCCATTTCCCCACCCCCCCACACACACCAACCAACCATCAAAAAGACGGGAGCGTTGTCATTGATGTCCACCACGGTAAAGTTGACCCTAAAGTTGTGGCCATGAACAGGGGACACGGAGGAGTCTTTCACTTGCACCATGAGAGACACGCTTTTGCTGGGGCTGGGATCCACATCGATTTCCTGTACACACACACACACATGCACGCACACACACACACACAGAGGCACACACACACACACACACACACACGAAAGCGCATACACACGCGCAAATTTATTTATTTACTTTTCATTCTTTTATATCCGAACCCACCTACATATCCCTCATCCTCCATATCACACACACGTGCATGTATACTAATACATGTGTACATAAGAACATGTATGCATACCATGAAAAAAAAAGTATATCACACACCATGGAGGCACTCTCACACACATGCAGGACGCAACATGATGATACAACACACACACACACACTCGTCTAGTGGTTGAATGTTTACACACACTCACACACACACACGCACGCGCGTGCACACATGCATAACACACACCACACACACACACACACACACACACACACACACACACAACACACAACTTTGAGTGAACAGACGTAAAATCGAAGCAAAAACAACAACAACAACAGCACACAAACACACACACCACACACACACATACCTGGGATGTGATAAAGCCTGATGTAGTCTGTACCAGCAATCTGGAGTCACCACTGACTTTGGTGAAGGTGAAACTCTCGCCAACATCCTGGTCCCTGATGGTCAGTTTGGGGGCATACTTAATCTGCATACATAATATTGCAGGTGACACTCACACCCTCCTTCTGATTGGCTAAAAGCCGCATTTACAGGGCAGCACATGACACTCAGACCTTCATCCTGATTGGCCAAAATCTGCACTTACAGAGCAGCACGACACACTCACACCCTCATTCTGATTGGCTAAAAGCTGCAATTGCAGGGAAGCACGTGACACACCCTCATCCTGATTGGCCAAACGTTGCAATTACAGAGCAGCACGACACACTCACATCCTCATTCTGATTGGCTAAAAGCTGCAATTGCAGGGCAGCACGTGACACACCCTCATCCTGATTGGCCAAAAGTTGCAATTACAGAGCAGCACGTGATCTACAGCTTTTATGAATGACTTGTACAGTTCTTATGTGCTGCAGCCCTGGGGGCTAGTTGGCCATCGGAGAACATTTCCTACACTGACTGTCCTATGTCCTATTGGCCGAGAGAGTGGGGGTGTGATGTGAGCAAGGCAGCTCCACTTTAATCAAATTTCTGGCTTATTTCGAAACAGCAGGAAAAATTCTGACCTATAAATAACTGGCTTGTTTGTCCCTCGCTTTGCAGTTCCTAAATCGGAAATCTGGGATGTATCACAACAAACAACAACAGTCCCTTTACAGTCCCTAAAACGGAAATCTCCACTGGGACATAAACATAATCACAACATTGAATTTCCTTTAACAGACGTTACAGCCAAGCCATAAAGACCATTAGTCTTCAATCCCATGGGTCCATGAATTCGTGGGTTCAAATCTCGGCACTAGTGTCTGGTGAATTAAGTGTCAGGGTTGTTTATCATCTCCCAGGTCAACTGAAAGTGCAGACATACAAGTGTCTTCATTCCCTTCGTGTATATGCACATGCAGAAGCTCAAACATGCAGTAAAAGATCCTTTGGTTGAAGTCAGCTTCCGGTACATAACGGAAACACCAACATACCCAGCATGCTTCCTGTAAAGACCCTAAATTGAAAAAATATCTGCTGGGACCTAAATATAGCTAGAACAATAGCATTGGAGTTGATCAAATATCCTGTGCCCACCACAGACAATCTGTGTGGATCACATCCATGTCTCCACATGACAATCATTTCTGTTCTGAAGGTCCGATATTATATATTGCATATCATGTTGTTTTCATAAGATTACATGACAAATGATATCTTATGTGGCTGTCTTTAGAACTGGTTTGTGATTATGAAATCATACTATCACGTAACACACTCACACACACACGCACGCACACACACACACACACACACACTCACTCTCTCTCTCACACACACACAACACACACTTATTCCCATCCCCATCAACCCCCCCTACCCCATCCCACCCACACACCACACCCCACTCCAACCACCCCTCTCCCCCCCCCCCCCCACACACACACACCTACACAACCTCTAAAATAATCCCACTGGATTCAAACACAGAAGAAGAATTTGAAGAAGAAGAAGAATTTGAAGAAGAAGAAGAAGAATTTGAAGAAGAAGAAGAAGAAGAAGAAGAGAAGAGAAGAAGAAGAAGAAGAAGAAGAAGAAGAAGAAGAGAAGAAGAAGAAGAAGAAGAAGAAGAAGAAGAAGAAGAAGAAGAAGAAGAAGAAGAAGAAGAAGAAGAAAGAAGAAGAAGAAGAAGAAGAAGAAGAAGAAGAAGAAGAAAGAAGAAAGAAGAAGAAGAAGAAGAATTGAAGAAGAAGAAGAAGAAGAAGAAGAAAATGAAGAATTGAAGAAGAAGAAGAAGAAGAAGAAGAAGAAGAAGAAGAAGAAGAAGAAGAAGAAGAAGAAGAAGAAGAAGAAGAAGAAGAAGAAGAAGAAGAAGAAGAAGAAGAGAAGAAGAACAAGCTCACAATGCCTTCGTTGACAGTGGGCTCTATGAAGACAGGTTGAAGGACAAAGTCCTCATTGACGTCTAGGATGACGACACGAACGACGTAATCGTCGGAAAAACAAAACCCGTCAAAGGCTCGTAGGGTGATTGACACTTCTCGCAGTGGTGCGTATTCATAATCCAAGGGCCGTTCTCACACGAAGCCGTCTCCTAATAATGTCAAAGACACAATATAACATGCATTCTCGATATTTTACTCTACCTAATATCTATAGCCTAGTCAGTCACTGAAGTAAACAACACACAACAGTACAATAAAATACATATGAACAAAGAGCAATCATGATAATAATATTTCACTCCATAGGCTTGGAAAAATCCACATAACTGAATTGTACTATGTTTAAACTCCACCCCACACACACACACACACACACACACACACACACACACACACTCCACAGTAGACAAAAACACGAAAGTCTTAGTTCAATTCTCCCCAATCTCACACTCTCTCTGTATTCCCTGTCTCTGTTCTCTCTGTCTCTCTTCTCTCTTCTCTCTCTCCTCTCTCTCTCTCTCTCTCTCTCTCTTTTATATATATCCCTAAGGGCGGGGATTGGATGTAAAAAAAAAACACATGGTTGCTTATTCATTATCTCGAAATAAAAGATTTGTCATTGTCATTGTCATTCACACAACACACACACACACACGCACACACACATACACACACACACACATATATATATATATATATATATATATATATATATATATATATAATAAGAAGAGAGAGAGAGAGAAGGAGAGAGAGTAGATAGATAGATAGATAGATAGATAGCATAGATAGATAGATAGATAGATAGACAGACAGATAGACAGATAGACAGATAGATAGATAGCACATCGTAGACATTGCAATTGTTTTGAACTGGTATATAATCCTTTGTTATTAATGACAGAAATGGAAGTGGAGAAAAAAACAAGTGCACGTAACCACTTAAACTTCTACTTTATTCTGATAGAACTCCGTCAGCACAGGACAATCAAACAGTAAATGAGAGGGCATTAGACCAGCTACAGTTGACATCTTTAGAAAACTCGGTGTTCCATGCACTTTATAGCACAAGTCTTACAGGAATAGGCCCAAAACGGTCGCATATGTAGAAATCCCACCATCATTGAACCTCGAAACAATAGCCATGGAATGAAAAACGGCAATGTTCTTGACTGAATGAACATATTTTGGGGTAGAGAGGTTTACATGCGCTGTATAACTCCTATATTCAGTTATTCCTTCATTGACTCCTTTTCTTCTTCTTTGCGTTGCCTGGGTTATGTTGTGAGACCAGATCTTCTGAGGAATTCAGCAGTTGCCTGCAGGTCATCCTC
>CM054166.1:36527606-36532606 GCA_028751875.1 Rapana venosa
AGGAGACGACGAGACGACGACGACGACGACGACGATGATGATGATGATGATGAGGAGGAGGAGGAGGAGGAGGAGGAGGAGGAGGAGGAGGGAGACGACGACGACGACGACGACGATGACGATGATGATGATGATCATGATGATGATGACGACGACGACGACGATGATAATGATGTTGACGATGTTGATGTCGTTGATGAGGAGGAGGAGAAAGACGACGACGACGATGATGATGATGACGACGAGAATGATGATGAAGATGATAATGATGATGACGAGGAGGAGGAGGAGAAGGAGGAGGAGCAGGAGGTTGACAACTGCGATGAAGATAATGATGATGAAGAAATACCAGTTTCAAGAAAACTGACAAGGATGATGATTATGATTGGGATCATAATGGTAGCGAGGAAGGACAGGGAGCAATGCATGCACAAAACATTGAACTGGGGATATCACTATGGCGATAATCGTGGTGACAGTGAGGGCGATCGTGGTGGTAGAAAATATTCATGGGGAAGGTGGTGGTGATAATGATGGCGATGGTGGTGATAGTGGTGATAATGATGGTGAAAATAGTGGTGATAATGATGGTGAAAATAGTGGTGATAGTGGTGATAATGATGGCGATGGTGGTGATAGTGGTGATCATGATGGCGATGGTGGTGATAGTGGTGATAATGATGGCGATGGTGGTGATAGTGGTGATAATGTTGGCGATGGTGGTGATAGTGGTGATAATGTTGGCGATGGTGGTGATAGTGGTGATAATGATGGTGATGGTGGCGATAGTGGTGATAATGATGGTGAAAATAGTGGTGATAATGATGGCGATGGTGGTGAGAGGGGTGATAATGATGGTGATGGTGGTGATAGTGGTGATAATGATGGTGATGGTGGTGATAGTGGTGATAATGATGGTGAAAATAGTGGTGATAATGATGGCGATGGTGGTGATAGTGGTGATCATGATGGCGATGGTGGTGATAGTGGTGATAATGATGGCGATGGTGGTGATAGTGGTGATAATGATGGTGAAAATAGTGGTGATAATGATGGTGAAAATAGTGGTGAAAATAGTGGTGATAATGATGGCGATGGTGGTGATAGTGGTGATAATGATGGCGATGGTGGTGATAGTGGTGATAATGATGGCGATGGTGGTGATAGTGGTGATAATGTTGGCGATGGTGGTGATAGTGGTGATAATGTTGGCGATGGTGGTGATAGTGGTGATAATGATGGTGATGGTGGCGATAGTGGTGATAATGATGGTGAAAATAGTGGTGATAATGATGGCGATGGTGGTGAGAGGGGTGATAATGATGGTGATGGTGGTGATAGTGGTGATAATGATGGTGATGGTGGTGATAGTGGTGATAATGATGGTGAAAATAGTGGTGATAATGATGGCGATGGTGGTGATAGTGGTGATCATGATGGCGATGGTGGTGATAGTGGTGATAATGATGGCGATGGTGGTGATAGTGGTGATAATGATGGCGATGGTGGTGATAGTGAGGGCGATCGTGGTGGTAGAAATATTCATGGGGAAGGTATTGGTGATAATGATGGCGATGGTGGTGATAGTGGTGATAATGATGGTGAAAATAGTGGTGATAATGATGGTGATTGTGGTGATAGTGGTGATAATGATGGTGATAGTGGTGATAATGATGGCGATGGTGGTGATAGTGGTGATAATGATGGCGATGGTGGTGATAGTGGTGATAATGATGGCGATGGTGGTGAAAATAGTGGTGATAATGATGGTGATGGTGGTGATAGTGGTGATAGTGTCGGTGATGGTGAAGATAGTGGTGATCATGATGGCGATGGTGGTGATAGTGGTGATAATGATGGTGAAAATAGTGGTGATAATGATGGTGATGGTGGTGATAGTGGTGATAATGATGGCGATGGTGGTGATAGTGGTGATAATGATGGCGATGGTGGTGATAGTGGTGATAATGATGGCAATGGTCAAGATAGTGGTGATAATGATGGTGATAGTGGTGATAATGATGGTGATGGTGGTGATAGTGGTGATAATGATGGCGATGGTGGTGATAGTGGTGATAATGATGGCGATGGTGGTGAGAGGGGTGATAATGATGGTGATGGTGGTGATAGTGGTGATAGTGTCGGTGATGGTGAAGATAGTGGTGATCATGATGGTGATGGTGGTGATAGTGGTGATAATGATGGTGATGGTGGTGAGAGGGATGATAATGATGGTGATGGTGGTGATAGTGGTGATAATAATGGTGATGGTGGTGATAGTGGTGATAATGATGGTGATGGTGGTGATAGTGGTGATAATGATGGTGATGGTGGTGAGAGGGATGATAATGATGGTGATGGTGGTGATAGTGGTGATCATGATGGCGATGGTGGTGATAGTGGTGATAATGATGGTGATGGTGGTGATAGTGGTGATAATGATGGCGATGGTAAAGATAATGGTGATAATAATGGTGATGGTGGTGAGAGTGGTGGTGATCGGGGAGGGGTGATGGTGATGGTGACCAGCACTATACCATATCACACCAACACCACACTACACCACACCACCACTACCACACTACACAACACCACACCACCATCACACCACACTACACCACACCACACCAACACCACACCACACCAACACCACACCACACTTTACCAGCACAAACACTACATCACATCACACCACACAAACACCACATCTCACCAACACCACACCACACCAACACCACACCTCACCAAAACCACACCAACACCACACATTACCAACACCAACACCACACCACCACCAACACCATACTAACTTTACCAACAAAACACACAACACACCACCCACACAAACACCACAACCACCCACCAACACCTCCACAACACCACACCACCCACACACCACACCACACCCAACACCACACCACACCACACCAACACCAACACCACAACCTACAACCAACACCACACACCCCATACCAACACCACACCAACACCAATACCAACACCACACCACACAAACACCAACACCACACCCACCAACACCACACATATACCAACACCACACCACACCAACACCCAATACTACAAACCCCCACCAACACCACACCTCCATCAACACCAACACCAACACAACACCAACACCACACCAATACCAACACCCAACAACCACACCAACACCAACCCCACACCACACTACCAACACCAACAACCACACCAACCCCCATCAATACCACACCACCCTCACCAACACCAACACCACACACACACCTCACCAACACCACACCAACACCAAACACCACACCACACCAAACACCTCACCTCACACAACACCTCACCAACACCTCACCTCACCAACACCTCACCAACACCACCACACCTCACCACACCAACACCTCACCAACACCCACACCAACACCAACACCACAAACCACAACCACACCAACACACACTCACCAACACCTCACCACACCTCCACACCAACACCACAACTCACCAACACCTCACACCCAACACCTCACCACTACAACACCACACCAACACCCACACACCTACACCAACACCAACACTCACCAACACTCACACCAACACCACACCAACACCTCACCAACACCAACACCACACCACACCCCAACACCCACCACACCAACACCTCACCAACACCCACCAACACACACCAACACCTCACCAACACAACACTCACCAACCCCCACCAACACACACCAACACCTCACCAACACCACACCTCACCACACCAACACCCACCAACACCCACCACACCTCACCAACACCTCACCAACACCACACCCACCAACACCAACCTCACCAACCCTCACCAACAACCACCAACACTCACCAACACCTCACAACACCTCACAACACCTCACCAACACCACACCTCACCAACACCTCACCAACACCTCACACACCTCACCAACCAACACCTCACCAACACCTCACCACACATCACCAACACCTCACCAACACCAACACCTCACCAACACCTCACCAACACATCACCAACACCTCACCAACACCTCACCAACACATCACCAACACCTCACCAACGCCTCACCAACACCTCACCAACACCTCACCAACATCTCACCAACACCTCACCAACACCTCACCAACGCCTCACCAACACATCACCAACACCTCACCAACACCTCACCAACACCTCACCAACACCTCACCAACACATCACCAACACATCACCAACACCTCACCAACGCCTCACCAACACCAAACCACACACAACACCTCACCAACACCAACACCACACCAACACCTCACCAACACCACACCAACACCTCACCAACACCACACCAACACCTCACCAACACCACACCAACACCAACACTACACCAACACCTCACCAACACACTCATCAACACAACACCACACCAACACCTCACCAACACCAACACCTCACCAACACCTCACCAACACCAACACCTCACCAACACCTCACCAACACCTCACCAACATCTCACCAACACCTCACCAACACATCACCAACACCTCACCAACACCAACACCTCACCAACACCTCACCAACACCTCACCAACATCTCACCAACACCTCACCAACACCTCACCAACACCTCACCAACACGACACACCACTTCAACACCACACCAACACGTCACCAACACCAACACACTCACCAACATCTCACCAACACCAACACCTCACCAACACCTCACCAACACCTCACCAACATCACCAACACACCTCACCAACACATCACCAACACCTCACCAACACCAACCACCTCACAACACCTCACCAACACCAACACCTCATAACACCTCACCAAACGCTCACCAACACCACACATCACCAACACCACACCACAACCTCACCAACACCAACACCACACCAACACCAAACCACACCACACCAACACACAACACCATCCTCACACCAACACCAACACCACACCATCCTCACAACCAACACCAACACCGCCACCAACACTATCACCAACACCAACACCGCCC
>CM054166.1:36542606-36570106 GCA_028751875.1 Rapana venosa
ACACTCACACACACTCAAGACTCAACTCCAGACATGAATACTTTATTATCTCAATAGATAAATTATGAGTGGCATTTTAAGATTATTCAACACGCTTTAAACAATATATAGCCTACATAAGATATAACACACGCACACACCAAATTTCATATCAGAAATCACTAACATAACCATTTATGCATTGAAGAAAAGAACATTTCTCAGTGTCTCATATGAAGACTTTGTACAGCTCTTATTCATGGGCGCTTTTATTCTCTGGTTAACAGGAGAAAAATCGTCTAACGTTAAAGAGACAGGGGAGGGGGGCGTGTCGTTTTCCCTACTTTTGTTTCATTTTTCATCATAATATCACTCTATCCACACACTCTGACGACCATTCTATCCTGGTCCCAAAGCTTCTTAATGGCAGGGCCCCGAGAGGCCACTCGGCAAAGTAGATTGATTGAAGAGCACCTGCTGCTGGATGTCTTCGGCTCGTGGTCACTAGGGCCTGTTACGATTGGCTGTCAACATTTCAGCTCATTCTAAGTCGTCGCCACAGAAATACCTTTTTCCCAAATTCACACACACACACACACACACACACACAACACACAAACACACACACACACACACACACACACACAAGTACACAGGCACACACGCGCGCGTCCGCGCGCACACACACACATCTGCTGACCCAGGTTCGATTCTCGTTCGAGAGAGATTTTTCCTCTGGAGTTAACATCAGTGCCGACGCGACTCCACTCCTCCCAAAAGTCCTTCGGATGAGACTATAAACCGAGGCCCCGTGTGCGAACGTACGCAGAACATCTTGCGCACACGTTAAAACCCGTTCCGCTTTTCGGAAGAGTAGGCCATTGAGTGCCGATGGGAACGGATGACAAAATTTACAAAGCTGCAAACACACGGGGACTGGATGAAAAAAGTACATGAGTGCTTATTCTATTATCCTCGAAATAAAAGAATAAAATAAATAAATAAAATAAAAAAGCACACGCACACGCTTTTTAAAAAAAAAGGAATTGAGTGAGGATAATTGACTTGTTTGCTGCAGGTGAGAACAGCACAAGCGCATGTGTGTGTGTGTGTGTATGTGTGTGTGTGTGTGTGTGTGTGTGTGTGTGTGTGTGTGTGTGTGTGTGTGTGTGTGTGTGTGTGTGCGTGTGTGTGTGCTTGAGCGTACACGCACGCCTATGTGAAGGAGACCGACAGAGACAGAGACACACAGACAAATGTATATCAGTAAACAGAGAGACAGACATACATAACAGAGAGACAGAGGCATGAGAAAAATAAAAGTTATATTCAGATGGCGTCAAATTGCCCTTTTTAAAGAAACCTTCCATTTCAACTTGTCCCCAGTTTCTTTGATTTGCGACAAATAAACAAGTACGAAATTTTTAAAAATCTTATGAATACAAGTAAGTGCGAAAGGTTTTTCGAATGAATGAACATGATCAATAGGTAGAAATACGTGAAAGGTTTAAGGGCAATGCATCGATTGATCTTTTATTGGCTGCTTCGGTGAATGTTACTAATTTCTATTATAAAGGGGGGGGGTGTTGAGGCGGGGAATTGGGGGGGGGGGGTTGGGGGAGGAGGGAGGGTTGGGGGGGGGGGGGGTTGAGGGGTGGTGGGTTGGTTTTTTAAAAAAATTTAACGTTTTTATTACATTTTCGTTGTGGGTTTTTTTTTTACATTAGTAAATGTCACTGGGTTTCCACACGTACCATCATCTTTTAGGGCCGATGCCACAGCTGTCAGTGTCCCCCACTTTGAGCTACTATCGGCTGCTATCCAGCCCATCCCAGCCCAGCTGGTGCTGATAATGACAGCAGGAACTGACCACACTGGGACTAGGTAAAAAGGAAGGGGCATGCTAAGTGGATCGGTGGTCTAGAGGTAACGCGCCTGTCTTGAAAGCGAAAAGTCCGGGTCTGAAGTGTGCGGCGGTTCGTACCCCGTTTGGACCCGAAACTTTTTCCCCATCCATTAGACCATGAGTGGTGGTCTGGGCGCTAGTCTTTCGGATGAGACGATAAACTGAGGTCCCGTGTGTTACACGTAATTATTTAGCGCACGTAAAATAACCCACGGCAACAAGAGAGTTGTCCCTGGCAAAATTCTTAGAAAAAAAGCCACTCTGATAGGGAAACAAATACAGTTGCAGACAGGAAAAAGAAAAAAAATGGGTGGCGCTGCTCTTGTGGCGACGCGCTCTCCCCGGGGAGAGCAGCCCGAATTTCACGGAGAGAAATCTGCCGTGACTTAAAGTGGTATGAAAAAAGAAAAAAAAAAAGAAAAAATGAAAGGTTAGCACCAGGCCCTGGACCCTTGACTGAGTGAGGCTGGCTTTGGGCACCGTGATAGCGCTTTGGTGGTGCAGCCTCCCAAACCCTGCTCTTACCTTCACGTGGTGCCATGCCGCCTGCGTAAGTAAATAACGCGAACAGAAGAGGGCTAGTCTGGAAAACGCACGTATCAGTGGCTTTCCTGAAGCGATGCTGAATGGCTTTTTCAAGCTAAACAGCAGTAACAGTTTGTTCATTGTCAATACTCTCTCTCTTTCTCTGTCTCTCTCTGTTTCTCTCTGTCTTTCTGTCTGTCTGTCTGTCTGCTCTCTCTCTCTCTCTCTCTCTCTCTCTCTCTCTCTCTCTCTCTCTCTCTCTCTCTCCTCTCTCTCTCTCTTTCTGCAAGAGAAAGATTACAGTTATCATTCATTACAATATCTGTGTTTCTTGCAGCTGTTAAACCATGATGATTATGGAACCCATGCTGTGATGATCATTTGAGCTGTTATAATTTTTTTCCTTTTTAGGTTACATAATGATACGTTTTTCTTGTGCCCAATTCCCTTCCCACTGTCCTCTTGTGAATGGGATTTAAAGATTTGCATCAATAAATTAATGGTACGGCCATAGTTATTCTCTGTCTGTCTGTCTCTCCATTTATTTCATTTATTTTCATTTTCATTTATACCACTTTAAGTCACGAGATTTCTCTGCGTGAAATTTGGGCTGCTCTCCCCGGGGAGAGCGCGTTGCCACAAGAGCAACGCCACCTTTTTTGTCTGCAACTGTATTTGTTTCCCTATCAGAGTGGCTTTTTTCTAAGAATTTTGCCAGGGACAATTCTCTTGTTGCCGTGGGTTCTTTTACGTGCGCTGAATAATTTTGTGTAACACACGGGACCTCGGTTTATCGTCTCATCCGAAAGACTAGCGCCCAGACCACAACTCATGGTCTAATGGATGGGGGAAAAGTTTCGGGCCCAAACGGGATTCGAACCACCGCACACTTCCGACCCGGACTTTTTGCATCCTAGACAGGCGCGTTACCTCTAGACCACCGATCCACTTGTCTCTGTCTCTGTCTCTCTCTGACACACACACAACGCAATACAATACACACACCACACACACACACACACACACACACACACACACACACACACACACACACACACACACACACACACACACACACACACACACACACACAAAGGGAGTCTATGTTGCTTTTGAATCTGTACTTTATTTCCAAACACATCAAATAGTTTTTGCAGAACCATCTTCATCAGTATCACATTAGAACTCAATCTGATCACAACTTATTTCAAGGGATGGAGTGGGGGGATGGGAGGGGGTGAGGGCTGAATATATCTGCGTGGTAGTTTCATAGTTTTTGGAGAAGATAAGGAATCAAATCCCGCTAGACTGTGGCAGGCAAACTTTAAAACAGATTTATTGATTTTTAATGACCATGGACGGGACGGGACAGCTCAGTGGTCGGAGCACTCGCTTTCCCCCAGCCAAGTGAAGCAGCGTCGAGCGTGGCTACTAGTTGGATGGGTGACCGTTTGCGCGCCTTGGCTTCAGTACAGTTCCCCCAGTTCACCCAGCTGTAAATGGGTACCTGCCCTCTTTAGGGTCAGGGAAGGTAAAGCAGCGAGGGAGAGGAGATGGGCGCCGCCCTCAATATGCTGGCCCTAGAGAAGTGAGGTCTCTGACGCCTCGCTCCCCTACGACCTTATAGGTTATGGGACTCCTTTACATTTACCTTTACTAATGACCATGGCAAACTGACTTAGTATTTAGCAAAACATGAATATGATCTTACCCTAATGCTTGTGCAAGACGATATGTCAGCGTTTGCACACGGGATCTAGGTATGTAGTCTAGTTCTTTTTTTTAAACAACAACAAAAAACAATATATATATATATATTCTAAACTAAACCTTGCCAGGGAAGTTACCCAGAACTAATGCCAAATATGGAGAGAAGAGGGGGGTGGAGGGGGGGGGGGAGGGGATGACTTTGATGGAATGTTTCGATGGCGACTCGAACCCAGGTCCCTGGTATCAGCTTCATTCACAAGTTCGAGGTTTTAACCACTGAGCACTTGTGTCGTCATTTTCACGAGCAGTTGAAAGCGGTTTTTTGAGCTGGGGATTTTGGTTTGATTTGTTTTGTTTTTCAAATATCACAGCAACAAGAGATACTGTTCATGGCCACCCATGCGTTTGTGAATACAACACCGCTTCTTTTTGTTTAAAAAACAAAATCGAGTCATTCAATAAAAGATGTCATACTGTACCATAATATACTAACAACTTATACAATGGTACAAAGCGTACATTTATAGTCGTCTTTGACAAAAAGTTTGACATTTCTATTTACAACAAAACCAGCTTTTATTCAGATGGACGTTTCATTGTCAACGTTACAGTCAAAATCAATGCTTACTATGTCACAAGAACTGTTGGGATGAAGGGGGAAAAAACGAGAGACACAGACAGAAACAAATGGAGAAAATACAATGGAGAGACAGAGATGGGTCAGAGTGGGGATGGAGGGGGGGGCAGGACAGGCTGGGAGAGAGAGAGAGAGAGAGAGAGAGAGAGAGAGAGAGAGAGAGAGAGAGAGAGAGACAGACAGACAGACAGACAGACAGACAGACAGACAGACAGACAGACAGACAGACAGACAGACAAAGACAGAGAGAAGGAGAGACAGACAGACAGAGACAAAAAATAACCCCTAGAAAAAAGAAAAGTAGAAAAGGAAGACTCAGTTTATTTCGTGCAGGAATGTAGTTTTCCTCAAATGAATATGTTAGAAGCAAGAACATCCAATAACACATCTTTGTACTACCAATTTTATGATGGCTGTTATAAAACATCATCTTTCACCTTCAAACAGCATCTTTCACCTTCTAAGTGTTGTTCCGAGTGTGTGTGTGTGTGTGTGTGTGTGTGTGTGTGTGTGTGTGTGTGTGTGTGTGTGTGTGGTGTGTGTGTGTGTGTGTGTTGTATGTGCGTGTGTGTGCGTGCATGCGTGCATACGTGCGCGCGCATGGTTTTTGAAGTCTGTTGTTCATTATGTTTAAGGAGAGTTGCATGCCTGTAAATGATTGAGTGCAAGCGCTTCGATTTGTTTGTTTTTTTACAAGACTCAGCGCTATATAAATTCCATATAATTATTATTATTATTATTATTATTATTATTAAAACATGTGACTCATAAGCTTGATCATCTGTTCCTGCTCTGAAAGAAAAATTGGAAACCATTACAATCCAAACACAGTAGAACAGTTATAAATCAATATGATTCAGTAATAAAGTTATGTACATGTTGTTGTTGCTGTTGTTGTTGTTGTTGTTGTTCCTTAGCGAGAGCTCCCTGGCTCACCAATGGTGAGATGTTGCTTATACGACCGTTTTCTTATCGACCACAAAGGTAGCTGCATTCCGGTACGTATGCATGCTGGGCATGTCCGTGTTTCCACAACCCACTGAACTCTAACATGAATTACGGGATCTTTAACGTGCATATTTCATCTTTTGCATGTGTATGTACTGGCAGGTCTGCACTTGAAGTTGACTTGGGAGATCGTAAAAAGTCTTAATTCACCAGACACTGCCGAGATTCGAACCCACAACTTCTTGGACCCATGGGATTGAAGTCAAACGGTCTTAACCACTCAGCTATAGTGTCAGTCATATACAATTTAGGGTAAAAAGTAAAGGTAAAGGTGTCCCATCACCTATGTGGTCATAGGGGAGCGACGCGTCAGAGACCTCAGCTTCTCTAGGGGCCAGCATATTGAGGGCGGCGCCCATCTCCTCTCCCTCGCTGCTTTACTTTCCCTGACCCTAAAGAGGGCAGGTACCCATTTACAGTTAAGATACTGCTTGGAAAAACAGTCACGTGGGTAGAGCCCAAATGAGCAGAGGGGAAACTCTCACTCAGATCATGCCTAAAGCTATCAGGAAATAACTGCAGAATGGAACAAAATGTAATTAAAGATTTTCATTTGTACGAGTAAGATTTTTTAAAATGACATCTACTCCATTTTGTGGTTCGAGTTTGGAGAATATACAGAAAAATTCACACTATGTGAACAGTGTTGGTGATCATACTTGGTTGGGTAAATTTGATATGAAATAAAAAGTTTAAAAAATTAGAAAAAAGAAGCAAACTGAATATTAAAAAAATGCCCGCAATCTTTCTCCTCCATCTCCTCAACATCCTCTGCTCCTCCTCTCTTCTCTCTCTCCCCTGTCTCTTTGTACTTCTCCTCCACTTCTCCTCTGTTCTCTCTCCTTAAATTTACAGAATCTGACAACTGGACTGATGGGGAGGAGTGGGTGATGGGGGAGCAGCCATAACAGGTGGAGGCTCCTTCTCCAGAACATCGTAGGTGTTGGTTTCCAAGGGTTCTGGCCCTTTGCTAGGCTCCGGAAGCATTTTTCGGTTGGGCGTCCGCTCGTAGTCGTTGTCGCGGTAAGCTGTTGGCAAAAAGACAGTTTGGGGTAAACAGACGGTATGAAAGAGAGTTTATGGAGGGAAAGACTTTACTTTTTGAGTAATGTTTGTTTGTTGTAGTTGTTGTTGTGGTTGTTTCTGTTGATGATAATGATGTTGTTGCTTGCGTTGTTGTTGCTCTCACTAGTGTGTGTACAACTTTATATAAGCATGCTAAGTTGTCCTCTTTACTAGTGTAAATAAATACGTCTCCTTCTTCTCCTTCTTCTTCCTCCTTCTCCTCCTCCTGATCTTTTTCTTCTTCTCTTTACTTCTTTAACAGGGGATGTGGCAGTCTGGTGGTTGAGTGTTGCACCCGTGATCTGATGACCCGGGTTCGAGTTCAGATTTGATCCCCCATAGAGACAGGATAGCCTGGTGGTTAGAGTGATGGGCTCATGATCTGCTGACCCGAGTACGAATCTCGTTCAAGAGGATTTTTCCTCTGGAGGTAACATCCGTGCTGACTCCACTCCCCTAAAAGTCCTTCGGATGAGACTATAAATTACGGTCCTGTGTGAACGCACGCTGTACATCTTGCACACATGTTAAAACCCATTCCGCTTTTCGGAAGAGTAGGCCATGGTGTGCCGGTAGGAACAGATAACGAAATTTACAAAAACTGCACGCACACAGGAACTGGATGTAAAACAGCACACGAGTGCTAATTCCATATTCCTCAAAATAAAAGAATAAGATTAAAATTTAAAAAATAGAAAGGAGACTCTCCCCAGGACTTCACATCAGTGCCGACTTCACTTCCATGAAAGTCCTTAGGATCAAACTATAAACAAAGGTCCTGTGTGCAAACGCATGCAGAACGTTTTGCCCACACGTTATCACCTGTTTGCCTTTAGGAAGAGTGTGTCATTGTGTGCTGGTGGGAACAGAGGACAAAGTTTACAAAAACTGAACCCACACTGGGATTGGATTATAAAAAACCAAGCACATGAGTTCTTATTCAGTATACTCAGAATACAATAATTTGAATGATTCTTCTAACGGTATTGATGCGCTGCATTCAAGATCTATTCACCAAATTTCTGCATGCCTAATTGCTTATATTACTAATGTGCACACACACACACACACTCACACACACACACGCGCGCGCGCGCGCGCACGCACGCACGCACGCACGCACGCACGCACGCACACACACACACACACACACACACACACACACACACGTGCACAAACATTTGCACACTCTGATACGGACCAATAAAAGACAGAGAACAAAACGAGTGAAGAACTTACTTTCCTTCCACCAGCCAAAAATAAACCCGGGTCCTTGCTTATCTCTGGAAAAAAAAACAAGAAGAAAGAAATATTGTATGGCATTGCTTTTATTTTTCTTTGTATCATATTGACTTGTATTGTATTCTACTGTATTGTACTGTATTGTATTGTACCGTAAAAAAGTATGTATTCTATTGTAATGCAATATCTTGAAAGCGTACTGTACTGTATTGTACTGTGCTTTAAAATTGCATTGTATTGTACTGTATTCTATTGTACTGTGCTGTATTGTACTGTATTGTATTGCACTGTATATTCTTGAAGTCTTGTATTCCATTGTATTGTATCGTATCGTTTTGTACACCATTTACGATCTTGTCAGATTTGTGTACATGAAACAAAGTATTTTGTTTTCGACTACAACATAAAGAAAAGACAGAATGCACAGATAAACAATGTGGAATGATAACAAGAAGAAGAAGAAGAAGAAGAAGAATACATGGAATTTATATAGCGCTATATCTTGCAAAAATCAAATCAAAGCGCTTTTATTCATCCCACTCATTCACACGCAGCCAGTTACACTTTTTTTCCCCACAAATTTAAATGTATACACACATGCTCGCACGCACGCACGCACACACACGCACACTCACACACACATAAAGGTTGTACACTCCGGCAGGGTGATGGGGTTTGGGATGTTGAGGGAAGGGACAAAAATGAAATGGAACAAGAGGGGAGAATCTTAGAATTGAAATAAATGTGTCTTGAGGCCGGATGTAAAAGCGTCATAAGAAGGCTTTTGGCGAAGGGAGAGAGGGAGGTCATTCCAGATCACTGGACCAGAAACAGAAAGAGCGACGGCCAACAGTGAACTGGTTGAATCTAGGTATTTGTAAGCACAAGGTATCTGCAGCAGAGCGGAGAGAACGAGAAGGAGTGTACAGGTGAAGACATTCACAGAGGTAGGAAGGTGCTGTTTTATGGAGGCATTTGTAACAGAGGGTACTGATCTTATAGTTTACTCTCGGAATGGCTATAGATATAGCACAGATGAACAATGTGGAATGACTATAGACATAGCACAGATAAACAATGTGGATGACTAAAGACATAGCACAGATGAACAATGTGGAATGACTATAGACACAGCACAGATAAATAATAATTTTATATGGAATAGATATCTTTTGTCCTTGAAAATTCACCATGTTACTGTCCATTTGTCATTGTAAGAAGTAAGTAGCATCAGCCGCCATGGCGCTGTGGTTAGCGCCATGGCTTACAGACTTAGTCGCGGGTTCGATTCCCATTAGAGTCATAAGGATTTTTCGGACTCTGGCCGGCTCCTATCCTGAGTGAGTGTGCTGTGGGCTCAGTTGGAAGACTGGGACCACACAGCTAAGTTTCATCCACTTTACGGATGTGAGTTTGAAAGTGTTGCTCAAATTACCTGACCAACACTGCATGTGTCTGTATCTCTCCAGCCTGGTTGACGCCGGGATATATTACGATAGGAAGCGTAGAATACAAGCCTGTCAAGAAGTCTGAAACCATATGCCTTTCCACAGCAGCATCATTACATCATCCTCATTGTCATTGAGCATCATGCAATAAAAAAAAAGCCTCTGATTCAGTGACCCCCATATGATCTGGTCTCACGGTCACCTTAGATTTGGTTTTTTTCATATACTGTGCCTGAGGTGAGTTTCTGTCAAAGCCTTTGGGGTTGGGGGTTCGCGGGGGACGGTCATTGGAGGGACGTTGTGGTGGTTGCCACCTCGGGTGGGCGACTCACTCAGTCTGGCTCCACGACTGAGCTAATACTGTCGTAAGTAGGAGGCTTAGTAGGTGGTGTCCTGTGTATGTTAGCTCAGAACAGGCACCACTGAACACCACCAAAGTGACCCAGCGGAAGTGCAGGGCCCCTCTGGCTGGTGGCCCAGTGCGGCTTGATACTGATGGGCTCCCTGTGGACTTGAGACCCTGAAGATGTAATAATGAATCTGGGTATGGCTGTGGCGGGGAGATTGACATGAGCGGCGTGGGAGCAGGGGAACAGGGATGTTCCAGAAGAGGAGGCAGCACAAAACACAAACAGAAGTAAATAACATGTACATCATGAATCAACTGTACTTACGGAGGTGGGGTAAGTCTTCGAATTGGAGTGGTAGGCCTGGCATTAAGAACCCTTTGCTTCCTGAAGAACAGAATAAAACGAATCCGTAGAGAAACACAAAAAAACAAACCCAGTAAGAACACAAACAATAATTAACGTCAACATCAACAACAACAGAGGCCTTCCCAGCCTTCTTAACACTGAGACCAACCCTCATCTTCAGCTCATTTTATTTGGCATTTTCAGGGTGGGTGGGTGCGTGGGTGTGTGCATGCGTGTGTGCATGCGTGTGTGCAAGTGCGTGTTCGTGTGTGCGTGCATGCGTGCATGTGTGTGCGTGTTCGTGTATGCGTGCGTGCGTGTGTGCGTGCGTGCGTGCGTGCGAGGCGTGTGTGTGTGTATGTATGTGTGTGTTACATTTACCATTTCGTTTGTTTTTTTCTGTGCCTATCTATCAATTTCCATTTTCTGGTATCCTCTATTTCTGCATTGTGAACACAAACACACACACATACACGCACGTACGCGCGCGCACACACACACACACACACACACACACACACACATATGATAGACAAATTGTAAGTCTACTTTTATGCTCGAGGTCACCTTACATCTGGCTGTTTTGTTGTTATTCCTACTCTTGTTATTTTGTATTTTCATCATATGACTGTATGACTGTTTTGTTTCAGCACGTTTTGTGAGGTCTGGATTTATTTTTAAGAAAAAAAACCTCATATATTTTTGTTCTTTTCACCACAGTGTCTTTTGAAAGCTTTTATAAGTCAACTTTCTTGATTTTTTTTGGTGTGGTGAGAACAGGATGAAAAAAAAAAAGTTGTGTAAAACTTAATCTTTTACCCTCAATAAAAATCAGTTTGACTTGACTTCAAACACACACACACACACATACACTCACACGCACACACACACACACACACACACTCAACACACACACACACACACACACACACACACACACACACACCACACACACACACACACACTCACACACAGCACGCCCTTGCCCCCTATCTTCATCACTACACATGTGCATGTCCCAGTGGCGAATCCCCAACATACTGAGGACAGCAGGGCCGCCTGTTGGCCCAGCATCGCTCCAAGCGGCCCCGGTAGCGCCAGCACAGGAAGCAGGGAAGGCCGAAGAGAGGCAGGGCCAGCAGCAGGGCCGGGATGAGCCAGCCCAGGTTGGGGCCGTTGGGGTCGAAGAAGCCGGAACTGGCGTCATTTTTTACTCTCTGCCGGAACCGGAAGCGGTTACGGTCTCGGTTGTTTCCGTTTCCGTTGTCGCCAGTTCCGCTGGTAGGGTCTGGTGTGGTGGGTGGGGGGAGACAAGGCTGGTGTGGGTGGGGGTAAGAGAGAGAGAGAGAGAAAGGGTGTGAATTTGGAATGAGTATTGATGGGTTTTGTTATGTGTACATGCACTCGTGTGTGTGTGTGTGTGTGTGTGTGTGTGTGTGTGTGTGTGTGTGTGTGTGTGTGTGTGTGTGTGTGTGTGTGTGTGTGTGTGTGTGTGTGTGTGTGTGTGTGTGTGTGTGTGTGGGGTGGGTGTGTGTGTGGGTGTGTGTGTGTGTGTGTGTGCTGAAGCATGGGCATTTCATAGAACAGCATATGATTTAGAAAAAGTACACACATAACAGTTTGAAAAAGTTTCTAGGGGTAGATACAAGGGCACCGAACTAGCTGTTGAATGGTGAGTTAAACAGATATCCCATCAATATATTTAAACTCTTATGTACGATGTATTAGGTTTGGGCTAAGGCTGACAGGTATGGAAGAACATAGCATGTCATGTAATGCAAATAAAATGCTACTTTCCTTGGATCAGAGGGGAAAACTAAGGTGGGACACACAAGTAAAGACAATGCTAGACAGATATGGATTTCCATTTGTGTGGGATAACCAAGGAGTAAACTCTTTCTGTATTTATCAAAGTTTTCATACAGAGACTTGTAGATTGCAGATGGCAGGAATGGAATAACCACATTCAAACGAACGAAAGATTTCAATGATATGCTCTGTTTAAACACAATCACTTAATGGAAGTATACCTGAAAATAAATATGAATACATTTGTTGGAAATGGTTTAACTAAATTTCGATCTGAGTTTCATCCACATTGATACATTCAGCAAGAAAAACACATACAAGTCAGTTGCAATGTCTATTGTGTAAGTCTGATTAGGGAGGATGAATTTTATTTTGTATTCTTATGTCTTCTTATGTCCAGCATATGACGCCCTCCGGAAAGAGCATATTTCAGAAAAGTGTTACTGTAATCCTTGTGCATTTAGGCTACATCTTTTGTTGTTATCCTCCAGTGAAACTACTGTAAGGAGTTTGTTATTGTATATACATAAAGCACTGACAAGACGCAATATTGCCATCAAGTTAAGAACTATAGTATACCGTTTACATGCAAATTTGAATTCTTTTGTAAAATCAGTTGTCTTTTGTTTTGATATAACAATATCATACAGCCCCCTTCAGAATGGGCCAATGACCTTCTTGAGTAGATATTCGCATTCTCCTCTCTCATCTCCTCTCTCTCTCTTCTCTCTCTCTCCTCTCTCTCTCTCTCTTCTCTCCCCTCTCTCTCTCTCTTCTCTCAACAACGCACAACGCAATTACATGACATGGAAACCACCGCATTAATCTTCATAATGTACAGCCAATCATGAAACTCTTTACTGTCCAGATTTGTTACGACATGTCGTAATTGCGTTGTGCTGCAACGCTTCGCTGCTGTATGAGCTTATCAGCTTAACGGCAATCAAATTTCGTTATCGTTATCATTATCGTTATCGTTCTCTCTCTCTCTCTCTCTCTCCTCTCTCTCTCTCTCCTCATCTCTCTCTCTCTCTCTCTCTCTCTCTGTGTGTGTATCTCACCAAGGTATACAGCGACACCCAGAAGGGCTTGCTCTTCAACGGCCCTGGCACCTGACCTTTGTCCGTGGCGTACACAGGAAAGGTCACTGTCTGACCTGCAGTGAACTTCTCCTGGATGACGACAGAGCCTGAGTCCAGCACCTCCACTCCAGCCGCTGACCCTGGATGGATGGAGAAGGTGGGGGTGGTAGTAGTGGGGGTTTGGTGGTGGTTGTGTGTATGTGTGTGTAGGGGGAGGTGAGTATGTGTATGTGTAGGGGGGTGGGGGAGGGAAGAAGGTGAGTGTGTTTGGGGGGAGGGAGGGAGGTGATGTGTATGTGGGGGAGGGAGGTGAGTGAGTGAGTGTTTTGGGGGTGGGGGGTTGGGGGTGGGGTGGAGTGTGTGTGTGGTGGGGGGGGTGTTTTATTTAGGGTGGGTGGGTGAGAGGTTGTCATTAATGATTATTAAGAATAATTTAATCATCAAAAAGATCGTGTGTGCGTATGTGTGTGTGTGTGCGTTGGGGGAAGGGGGAGAATGAAAGGAAGGGATTATCAATAATAGTTTTGTGGTCATAGATATATCATTAAGAGAGAGAGAGAGAGAGAGAGAGAGAGAGAGAAGGAGAGAGAGAGAGAGAGAAAGAGAGAGAGAGAGTATGGGTGTAAGTAGGGGAAAGGGGGGGGGGGGTCAATTAATTCATAGTAACTTAGTGACTTATTCGGTCGTGTGGTGTGGTGTGGTATGATATATGGTGTGGTGTGGTGTGGTGTGATATGGTGTGCTGTGGTGTGGTGTGGTGTGATATGATATGGTGTGCTGTGGTGTGGTGTGGTATGATATGGTGTGCTGTGGTGTTGTGTTGTGTGGTATGATATGGTTTTGCTGTGGTGTGGTGGGGTGTGATATGATATGGTGTGCTGTGGTGTGGTGTGGTGTGATATGATATGGTGTGCTGTGGTGTGGTGTGGTATGATATGGTGTGCTGTGGTGTTGTGTGGTGTAATATGGTGTGCTGTGGTGTGCTGTGGTATGATATGGTGTGCTGTGGGGTTGTGTTGTGTGGTATGATATGGTGTGCTGTGGTGTTGTGTTGTGTGGTATGATATGGTGTGCTGTGGTGTTGTGTTTGTGGTATGATATGGTGTGCTGTGGTTTTGGGGGTTGTGTGGTATGATATGGTGTGCTGTGGTGTGGTGTTGTGTGGTATGATATGGTGTGCTGTGGTGTGGTGTTGTGTGGTATGATATGGTGTGCTGTGGTGTGGTGTGGTATGATATGGTGTGCTGTGGTGTGGTGTGGTATGATATGGTGTGCTGTGGTGTTGTGTTGTGTGGTATAATATGGTGTGCTGTGGTGTGGTGTTGTGTGGTATGATATGGTGCGCTGTGGTGTTGTGTTGTGTGGTATGATATGGTGTGCTGTGGTGTGGTGTGGTATGATATGGGTGCTGTGGTGTGGTGTGGTATGATATGGTGTGCTGTGGTATTGTGTTGTGTGGTATGATATGGTTGTGCTGTGGTGTGGTGTGGTGTGGTATGATATGGTGTGGGTGAGGTGTGGTGTGGTGTGGGGGTGGTATTATATGGTGTGCTGTGGTGTGGTGTGGTATGATATGGGTGTGCGAGTGGTGTTGTGTGTTGTGTGGGTATGATATGGTGTGCTGTGGTGTGGTGTGGTATGAATGGTGTGCTGTGGTGGTGTGGTGTGGTATGATATGGTGTGCTGTGGTGTTGTGTTGTGTGGTATGATATGGGGTGCTGTGGTGTGTGTGTGTGGTATGATATGGTGTGCTGTGGTGTGGTGTGGTGTGGTATGATATGGTGTTGCTGTGGTGTGGTGTGGTATGATATGGTGTGCTGTGGTGTTGTGTGTGTGGTATGATATGGTGTGCTGTGGTGTGGTGTGGTATGATATGGTGTGCTGTGGTGTGGTGTGGTATGATATGGTGTGCTGTGGTGTGTGTGGTATGATATGGTGTGCTGTGGTGTTGTGTTGTGTGGTATGATATGTGTGCTGTGGTGTGGTGTTGTTGGTATGAATGGTGTGCGTGGTGTGGTGTGGTATGATATGGTGTGCTGTGTGTGTGGTGTGGTATGTGGTGCTGTGGTGTGTGGGATTATTGTGCTGTGGTTGTGTGTGGTATGATATGGTGTGCTGTGGTGTGGTGTTGTGTGTATATATGGTGTGCTGTGGTGTGGTTGTGGTATGATATGGTGTGCTGTGGTGTTGGTGTTGTGTGGTATGATATGGTGTGCTGTGGTGTGGTGTGGTATGATATGGTGTGCTGGGTGTGGTGTGTTTTGGTATGATATGGTGTGTGTGGTGTTGTGTGTATGAATGGTGTGCTGTGGTGTTGTGTTGTGTGGTATGATATGTGTGTGTGGTGTGTGTGTTGGGGTGGTATGATATGGTGTGCTGTGGTGTGGTGTGTGGTATGATATGGTGTGCTGTGGTGTGGTTGTTGTGTGTATGATATGGTGTGCTGTGGTGTTGTGTGGTATGAATATGGTGTGCTGTGTGTGTGGTGTGGTATGATATGGTGTGCTGTGGTGTGGTGTGGTATGATATGGTGTGCTGTGGTGTGGTGTTGTGTGTATGATATGGTGTGCTGTGGTGTTGTTGGTGTGGTATGATATGGTGTGCTGTGGTGTGGTGTGGTATGATATGGTGTGCGTGTGGTGTTGGGGTGGTATGATATGGTGTGCTGTGGTGTGGTGTGATATGATATGGATGTGCTGTGGTGTTGGTGTTGTTTGTGTGGTATGATATGGTGCTGTGGTGGGTGTGTGTGGTATGATATGGTGTGGTGGTGTGGTGTTTGTGTGGTATGATTATGGTGTGCTGTGGTGTTGGTTGTGTGGTATGATATGGTGGTGGGTGGTGTGTGTGATATTGGTGTGTGTTTTGGTGTGATGGTGTATGGTGTGTAGTGGGGTGTGTATGGTGTGGTATTGTTGGTGTGCTGTGGGGTTGTGGGTGTGTGGTTGGTTGATTGGGTGGATGGGGTGGTGGGTGTGGTATGTAGGTTGGTGTGGGGTGGTTTAAGTGTGATTAGGTGTGTGTGGGTGGTGGTGGTGGGCGTGTGGGGTGGATTGGTGTGGGTTGTGGGGTGTGTGGGGTTGGGGGGGGTGGGTGGGTGGTGTGGTAAAGGGGGTGGGTGGGGTCCCCCCCGGTGGGGGTTTGGTGGTGGTGTGGGGTGGTTTTGGGTGGTTAAGGGGGGGAGTGGAGTGGGGTGGGTGGTAGTGTGGGGTGGGGTGGGTGGGGGTTGGGGGGTGGGTGATGTGGTGTGGTTGGGTGGTGTGGGGTGGTGGGATGGGGGGTGGGGTGATGGGGGTGTGGTATGGGTGGTGGGGGTGGGGTGGTATGGGGTGGTGTGGGATAGGGTGGTGTGGCGTCTGAGCGTTTGAAACAGAAGAAGAAGAAGAGAGAAGAAGAAGAAGAAGAAGAGAAGAAGAAGAAGAAGAAGAAGAAGAAGAAGAAGAAGAAGCAGACCTGAATAAGAGAAGACGTTGTTTTGGCGAAAAGTGCTGTCTTTGTCCGAAGCCGGAAGCACGTTCCCCACCACAGTTCCCGGTTCCCAGCAGTCCCGCACCAAATAATCCTTGGCTGCTGACTGGGAGATCACAGATTATATTTTATGATATTTATATATATAATCTAAAATATATCTAAGATATATAATATATATATATATATATATATATATATATATATATATATATATATATATATATATAACAGCAATAGCAACAACGTTATAACAGCAACAGTATAGCAAACTACAGAAGTAGTAGTAGTAGTAGCATCAGTAGTAGCAGTAACAGTAGCAGCAGCGGCAGTAGCAGCAGTAGTAGCAAAAACAGTCATAGCAGCATCAGTAGCACTAGCAGTAGCAACATCAATAGCAATAGTAGCATTAGTAGCAGCAGTAGTAGCAGCAGCAGCCGCCGTAGCAGCAGCCATAGCAGCAGTAGCAGCAGCCATAGCAGCAGCAGCAGCAGCAGCAGCAGTAGCAGTAGCAGCAGCAACAGTAGCAGCAGCAGCAGTAGCAGCAGCAGTAGCAGCAGCAGCAGCAGCAGAAACAGCGGCAGGACACGTGACATATTGCCGTGCCTACCTCATCACAATTTCTCGCCACATAATCTCAGACAGTCACCTGACAGATAACGGAACAACAACAACAACAACAACAACAACAACAACTCAAAGGGGGACGGCCTAGTGGTCAGAGCTTCGAGCTCGTGATCTGACGGCCAGGGTTCGAGCGACCACCGAGACACCCGTCCGAGGGGATTTTTCCCCTGGAGTTAACATCACTACCAACAACCCCTTCCCCTCCAAATTCTTCGAATGAGACTATAACCCAAGATCCAGTGTATGAATGCACGCAACATCATGTACACACGCTAAAACCCGTTCTGCCGTCCGAAACTGTAGGACATAAATGCCTGTAAGAATGGATGACAACATTTTGTCTACAAACCTCATGCACACTGATGGCATGTATAGACATCAACCTTGAAGTCAGAATGCGGCTACCTATTAATGGCGGGGGGCAAAGACACACACAAACACATATGTACAACCTGGAAATAACAGTTTGACTTTGACTTTCTCACACACACATACATACACAAAACACACACACACACACATACATACACACACACACACACACACACACACACCACACACACACACACACACACACACACACACAACACACACATCTCACCATTGGTAAACCTCAGAACTCTGGCATGGGAACGACAAAAGCACCTCAAAGATACATTAAAACAGTGAAGGCAATCGGTCTCCAACCCGTGTCCCCAATTACTAACCACATCACAAGACCCCCCCCCCCCCCCCCCACACACACACACCTCCCATAAATCGGAATGCTGCTACCTTAATGGGGTGGGGTGGGGGGCAAAAACGGATGCATACACAACAAAATCTCACCAAAGAAACACAAACCAAAAGCAAACATAAAAGGATCGCTAGTACGACAGTGGGGATCAATAGGGGACGGGACAGTTCAGGGGTCAGAACACTCGCTTTCCCCCAGCCAAGGTTTAGCAGTATCGAGCGTGGTTACCACTCGGATGGGTGACCGTTTGCGCGCCTTGGCTTCAGTACAGTCCCCCAATTCACCCAGCTGTAAATGGGTATCCGCCCTCTTTAGGGTCAGGGAAAGGTAAAGCAGCGAGGGAGAGGAGATGGGAGCCGCCCTCAAGATGCTGGCCCCTAGAGGAGTGAGGTCTCTGACGCCTCGCTCCCTTACGACCTTATAGGTTATGGGACACCTTTTACCTGTAGCACGACAGTCTTAACCACTCGGCTACTCACGCTGAAGGCTGGGGCGATGTCGTTGCAGTCTTCGAAGCGCACGGTGAGGGTGGCGGTGGCCGTCTCCCCCTGTCTGTCAGAAATGGTGATTTTGTTCACCACTGTAGCGGGGAAGCTGTTAGGTTCGTCCACGTCGTAGTCTACCGTGGTGGAGACAATTCCTGAACACAGTACAGAACAGCACAATACAATACAATGGGATGCATTGCGATGCGACGATACAGGACAATGCAAAAACGATGCAGTAGTAGGCATCTGTCAGTCTCGTCAGACTATGGAGTTGTGCTTTCCGTCACCGTCACCGATCCCTCAGATTCCGAATCCTTTGGGGCGCCTTCGAAGCTTTGTCAACCACCTTTCTCCAGTCCTCGCGTCTCTCGGCCGCTCTCAGGGTGTCTCTCAGCTCCATGTCTTTCCACTCTCGACTGTTGCCTCCCATCTCTTCCTTTGTCTGCCTCGTCTTCTTCTTCCTCCCCTCACTGTGCCTTGTAGGATTGTTTTAGCAAGACCAGAGGAGTGTGTGACATGACCAAACCACGTCGCGCTCTATGTGTTTTTATACTCCAGAGCGCAAAACCTGGGTATGCAAGTATGGAGGGCAAATTGTTACCCATGCATCAGAGGCTCTACCCCCCTCCTCTATCTCTCTCTCTTTCTCTCTCCACGTCGCTGGAATGGTCCATTGGAAAGGCCGATACATAATTGTATGGCTCCAGTGCCGTCGCAGGAGTTGCCAGAACGATGCTGTGTACAGCTCTTAAGATCCCACCGACCTCCAGGATGGTGTCTAAACACGACACTTCGGAGAAACCTTTACCCCTGAAGGCCACAAACACTTTTTCAGTGGCAGAGAAGACAAACATGGACCCAGAGTTGGATACCTCATCCACAAAGACACTGCTAATACATTCATGGGGTGTCTTCCAGTCTCTAGTCAACTCATTACCATCCATCTGAGGGCTGTACTTTTTAACATCACCATCATACAAACTTATGCCCCAACAACTGACTATGATGACGAGGACATTGAAGACTTCTACAATCAACTGCAAGAGGCTATAGACCAGATGCCAAGGAAAGACATCATTGTAGTTCAGGGTGAGTGGAATGCAAAAATAGGAGCAGAGCAAGAATTGGAAGAGGATATGTGGCAAATACTGCAACCCTGAGACCACCAAAAGAAAACTGAAGCAAAAGAAGGAGGAGGCTGAAGGTGCAAAACTATACAGAGAAGCCAATCAACAAGTTAAAAAAGGTATGAGAAAAGCAAAGGAGACATAGACTGAAGAACAATGCAAAGGTATCGAAGAAAACCTGCAGAACAACAACAGCAAGAAAGCCTGCCAGCTTGTGAAAGATGTGACCAGCTCCAAACAAGGGAGAACCACTACCGTCCAAGACAAAGCAGGTAAATGGCTCACTGAAGATCAAAATATTTTAAAGAGGTGGACAGAATACTGCTCTGAACTGTACACCCACACAGCAACAGGAGACTCCAAGGTGTTAGATGTCCCTCCACCACCAACAACAGCAGCTACCCCATCCTACGGGAAGAAGTTGAAAGTGCAGTAAGAACACTAAAGAAAGGGAAGTCAGCAGGAGTGGACAGCATTCCATCAGAACTGGTCCAGGCAGGAGGAAAGGCCATGACAGTTGTGTTACTCTCCATCTGCAATAAGATCTGGCAACCATGGCAGTGGCCAACATCTTGGACACAGTCCCTGATTATCACTCTCCCACAGAAAGGCAACGTACAGCTATGCCAAAACTACCATACAATCAGCTTGATCAGCCATCCTAGCAAAGTCACGCTCAGAATCTTCTTCAACAGAATAAAACCTCAAACTGAGGAGATCATCAAAGAAGAGCAGGCAGGTTTCAGAGCAGGACGTAGCACAATGGAACACATTTTTAACCTTAGAATACTCTGTAATAAATACTTACAACACCAACAAGATTTTTACCACGTCTTTGTGGACTTTAAGGAGACATTCAACAGGGTATGGCATGCATCTCTGTGGGCAACCATGAGGCTGTATAAAATCAATGCCAACGTGATCAGAACCATAGAATGCCTCTATAACAAGGCAACCAGTGTAGTCTACTATGACAGCAACAAAGGAGATTGGTTTGAAACCACAATTGGAGTATGCCAAGGATATCTACTCTCTCCCACCCTCTGTAATATCTTCTTAGAGAGAATAATGGTTGACGCACTTGAAAATCATGAGGGAACAGTCAGCGTTGGAGGCAGGACAATTACAAACTTACGTTTTGCCGATGACATCGACAGCCTAGCTGGAGAAAGGCAAGGGCTAGTCAACCTGGTAAATCACCTTGATGAAGCCTCTTCGGCATGTGGCATGCAGGTCAGTGCAGAGAAAACCCAGCTGGTGACAAACAGTGGCCAATGGCATCAGCACTGACATTGTTATAGACGGCAAGAAAATCGATACAGTCCATAGCTTCAAATATCTGGAAGCTATATAGTATCAGATGAAGGACCAAAATCCGAAATTCTCTTTAGGATAGCCCAGACCACAGCTGCAATACCAAACTTAAAGTCCTCTGGAGCAACAAGAACATTGTCGTCAGCTTCAAGATCAGACTGATGCGTTCCCTGATCATGTCCATATTTTCGTACGCATGTGAAACGTGGGCCATAACAGCAGATATTGTGAAAGGATACAGGCAATGGAGATGAGGTGCTTTTGCACATCACTAATGAGGAAGTGAAGGCCAGAATTAAAAACGCCATGAACCATATGTAGAGCTCCTGACTTCAGTAAAAAGACGCAAACTAAAGTGGTACGGGCACGTCACACGAACATGTGGACTGGCCAAGACTGTCCTACAGGGAACAGTACAAGGAGGAAGACGAAGAGGCAGACAGAGAAAATTATGGGAAGACACCATCAGAGAGTGGACTGGCTTTGAAAGGCACGATCTGCTACGGAAAGCAAAGGACCGTGGGGGGTGGAGGGTGTGGAGGAAGCTGGTTGCAAAATCTTCATTAGTGCCCCCACGGGTCCAAGGGACTATGGGATAAGTGAAGGTGGAGATAAGAATTGATTTCATGCTAAAACTAATGGAAAAGCATCATCATCATCATCATCATCATCATCATCATCATCATCATCATCATCATCATCATCATCATCATTATCATCAGTAGCAGCAGCAGAAGTCTGCCATCTTACCCGTTTTTTCGTCGATGCGGAAGCGGCCGTTGTCGTTGGGTGTAATGGATGTATAGCGGATGAAGTCGTTAGCATCCGGGTCACTGACATTCGTCCATCTTGGTGTAATTGTGACCTGGCGGAACCAAAACACAAAGGAATACATGTCCAATCCTCCACTCCTCCAACACACGCACCCACTAACCCAACTATTAGTCAAACCACCCACCAACCATTCCACCACCCCACAAACCCACCCAATAACCCACCAACCCTCCCTTCCCCCCACCTCCACCCACCCTTCAGTCACCCAAACGTCTCACCTTGCCCTCGCACGAGTCCACAGTCTGGTCCACAGGAAAGAGGAAGGGCGGTTCGTTCATGTCCACCAGTTTGACTTGCAGAAGGTAGGGTTCGGACTCGCAGAAGCCATCGGTCACTCTGATGGTCAGCGTGAAGCCGTTAGGGAAGCTCTCGTAGTCCAGCAGCTCTGGCTTCTCGACCTTCAGCTCGTTGGTTTTGGCTGCAAGGTTCAAACAAGGAGGAGAAGGAGGAGGAGGAAAAGAAGGAGGAGGAGAAGGAGGAGGAGGAGAGAGAGGAGGAGGAGAAGGAGGAGGAGAGGGAGGAGAGGAGGGAGGAGGAGGAGAGGGAGGAGGAAGAGAGGAAGGAAGGGGAAGTGGAGGAGAAGAAGAAGGAGGAGAAGGAGGAGGAGAAGAAGGAGGAAGAGAAGGAGGAGGAGGAAGTGGAGGAGAAGGAAGAGAAGAAGAAGGAGGAGGAGAAGAAGAAGGAGGAGGAGGAGGAGAAAAAGGAGGAGGAGGAGGAGGAAGTGGAGGAGAAGGAGGAGAAGAAGAAGGAGGAGGAGGAGGACGAGGAGGAAGTGGAGGAGAATGAGGAGAAGAAGGAGGAGGAGGAGGAGAAGAAGAAGGAGGAGGAGGAGGAAGTGGAGGTGAAGAAGGAGGTGGAGGAGAAGGATAAGGAGAAGAAGGAGGAGGAGGAGGAGAAGGAGGAAGTGGAGGAGAAGGAGGAGAAGAAGGAGGAGGAGGAAGTGGAGAAGAAGGAGGAGGAGGAAGTGGAGGAGAAGGAGGAGAAGAAGAAGGAGGAGGAGAAGAAGGAGGAGAAGGAGGAGGAGGAGAAGGAGAAGAAGGAGGAGGAGGAGGAAGTGGAGGAGAAGGAGGAGGAGGAGGAAGAAGAGGAGGGGGGAGGAGGAGAAGATGGAGGAGGAGGAAGAGAAGAAGAAGAAGAAGAAGAAGAAGAGAAGAAGAAGAAGAAGAAGAGAGAAGAAGAAGAAGAGAAGAAGAAGAAGAAGAAGAGAAGAAGAAGAAGAAGAAGAAAGAAAGAAGAAGTAGAAGAAGAAGAAGAAGAAGAAAAGAAGAAGAAGAAGAAGAAGAAGAAGAGAAGAGAAAAAAGAGAAGAAGAAGAAGAAGAAGAAGAAGAAAAGAAGAAGAAGAAAGAAGAATTAGTAGGAATGCAAAAAAGGATAGACGTAAGGATAGACGGAAAAATGCCCGCACACACATTATCTATCTCTCTGTCTATCTATCTCTCTCTCTGTATCTATCTATATCTCTCTATCTATCTACCTATCTCTCTATCTATCTATCTCTATCTATCTATCTCTATCTCTCTCTCTCTATCTATCTATCTATTGATTGATCTATCTATCTATCTATTGATTGATCTATCTCTTTATCTATCTATCTATCTATCTATTGATTGATCTATCTATCTGCCTGTCTGTCTGCCTGTCTACCTGTCTGTCTGTCTGTGTATGATTGCTGACGTTACAGTCTCTATTCAAGTTCACTGTGTTAAATGAAATTGGCTATTGAAACTTTCAATTACGTAAGCGCGTTACCATTTTGTGAATTCTTTTTTAGGGGGGTTGGTGGGGTGGGGGCGGGGGGAGGGAGATTTGGTTTGTGATTGTGGGAGGGGTTGTTTATTTGATTGATTGTGTGTTTGCATGTTTACTGGGGAAGGGGAAGAGGTTATGGTGGAGAAAAAATGGTTGATGCATTACCCTCCATAGAAGTATCATGACTACATTTGCATTCTATCCATCTCTCTCTCTCTCTAACTATATATCTGTCTGTCACTTGCAAACACACACACACACACACAACTCACCAACCCACTCACCCACCCACTCACCCACTCACCCACCCATTCACCAACTCCTGCTCACCCCACCACCCACTCCAACCCCACCCCTTATCCCAACTTTCATACATACACACACACACACTCACTCACTCACTCACTCACTCACTCACCCACCCACCCCACCACACACTTACTCCCACTCACCCAGCCACCCACACACTTACTCCCACTCACACACACTTACTCCCACTCACCCCCGCATCCACCCAGTACACTTACAGTCAATGGCAAACGCCCCTGTTGCAGTAGCAGGCGTTATAGACATGGAGTACTCAAGGGGCTGGGGACTGATTTTATCGAAGGTGGCCAGATTGTAAACGATGGTGCCCCTGCTTTCGTTCTCCCTCACGTACACGTCCGTATTCAAGTTGGTGATGATCGGACGATCGTTTTCCTCTGGTGTGGGATAGAAGACAGAGGAGGAAGGGGGAAGGGGGAAAGAGAGGAGGAAGAAGAGAGAGCAGGGGGAGGGGAAAGGAGGGATCAAGAGGTGGAGGAGGAAGAGAGGGTGTTTGGGTGGGAGGGGTGAGGGTAGGGAGGGAGGGAAGGAGGGTGAGGGAGATAGAGAGAGAGAGAGAGAGAGAGAGTGAAGAGAGAGAGAGGGGAGAGAGAGAGAGAGAGAGAGAGAGAGAGAGAGAGAGAGGAGAGAGAGAGAGAGAGAGAGAGAGAGAGAGAGAAGGAAATGAAGTTGGTTAGTTCATTTGTGTATAACTGCATGGTTAGAGTGTTGTCTTTGAGTGTCATGGTCTGTCTGTCTGTCTGTCTGTCTGTCTTTATATCTGTTTCTCTCGCTCTGTGTCTCTCTCTGTCTCTATCTGTGGCTGTCTCTGTTCTCTCTCTCTCTCTCTGTCTCTCTGTCTCTCTCACTTTATAGGTTTGGCTTTTTTTGTTAAGTTTTTGTTTTCCTTTGTTTTTTACTGTGTGAGTATATGAGTATTGGGCTTATTATCATGATGAATCCCTAAAGGGCGGGGAATGAATGTAAAAAAGCACGTGGGTGCTTATTCAGTATCCTCGAAATGTCATTGCCCTTGCCATTGTCATTCTCTCTCTGTCTCTGTCTCTGTCTCTGTCCCTCTCCCTCTCTCTCTCTCTCTCTCTCCCCATAGCACACAAATCCTGCTCTTTCCACGCCATGCAGTCATTCCAGGCTCACCAACCTGCCTTAGCTAGATCCTGTCATGTCTTTCATGCCGAAAGTTTACAAGGAAGCTTTTCTTTCTTTCTCTTTTATTTCCTAGGATATTTTCGAAGTCGGAATGCGGCTACCTTAATGGTAGATCAAAACGATCGCGTACGCCAAATCTCACCGTAGGTAAACCCCAAAGCTCCAGCCCAGGAACGAAATTGAAATTCGAGGATAGTGAAATAATCAGCCGTGTGCTCTTTGTGTGTGTGTGTGTGTGTGTGTGTGTGCGTGCGTGCGTGCGTGCGTGCGTGCGTGCGTGTGTGTGTGCGAAAGGCAGACGGGTTTTAACGAGTGCGCAAGATGTTCGTGCGTTGGCACACGTAAAAGGTAAAGGTGTCCCATAACCTATAAGGTCGTAGGGGAGCGAGGCGTCAGAGACCTCACTTTTCTAGGGCCAGCATATTGAGGGCGGCGCCCATCTCCTCTCCCTCGCTGCTTTACCTTCCCTGACCCTAAAGAGGCAGGTACCCATATACAGCTGGGTGAACTGGGGGACTATACTTGAAGCCAAGGCGTGCAAACGGTCACCCATCCAAGTGGTAACCACGCTCGATGCTGCTTAACTTGGCTGGGGGAAAGCGAGTGCTCCGACCACTGAGCTATCCCACGGGTATCAGTTTATAGTCTCCTCCGAAAAACTGTTTGAAGTAGTGGAGTCGGTACTGATGTTAACTCCAGAGAGGAAAAAATCCCCTTAAGTTAAACGGGCGTCTCGGTGGTGGCTCGAACCCGGGCCGTCAGACCCCGAGCGCAACGCTTTAACCACTAGGCTACCCCCCCCCCCCTTGATAATGATGATGATAATGATAATGACGACGACGACGAGGTTGATGATGGTGGTGATAATGACGGTGATGATGATGACTGTGGTGATGGTGATGATGATGATGATGACGACGACGCCGATGACGATGATGATGATGTTGCTGCTGCTGCTAATGATGCTGCTGATGGTGATGATGAGGGTGAAGATGGTGCTGGTGACGATGACGATGATGACGACAATGGTGGTGATTGTGCAGATGATGGCGATGACGATGATGATGATAAAATGGTTGATGCATTACCCTCCATAGAAGTATCATGACTACATTTGCATTCTATCCATCTCTCTCTCTCTAACTATATATCTGTCTGTCACTTGCAAACACACACACACACACACACAACTCACCAACCCACTCACCCACCCACTCACCCACTCACCCACCCACTCACCCACTCACCCACCCATTCACCCACTCCTGCTCACCCCACCACCCACTCCAACCCCACCCCTTATCCCCAACTTTCATACACACACACTCACTCGACAATACACACGACAATAACGACGATGATGATAACGACGATGACGATGACGACAATGACGATGATGATGACGACCTACTGTCCAGCTCCAGGGTGATGGCCAGAGGTCCCGCCAGGTCGTTGTGGTAGTCGTCCTTCACGTACACCAGCGCTGCCAGGGAGGCCAGGCACAGACTGCGAGTGTCCAGGGCTGAGGAGATGGTGGCCGTCACTGTCACACACAATGAACACTGTCATCATAGAGGATATGGTGGCCGTCACTGTCACACACAATGAACACTGTCATCATAGAGGAGATGGTGGCCGTCACTGTCACAAACAATGAACACCGTGGTGATTGGTGGTGATGAGGATGGTGGCCGTCACTGTCACACACAATGAACACCGTGGTGATGGTGGCCGTCACTGTCACACACAATGAACACCGTGGTGATGATGGTGATGAGGATGGTGGCCGTCACTGTCACACACAATGAACACCGTGGTGATGGTGGCCGTCACTGTCACACACAATGAACACCGTGGTGATGATGGTGATGAGGATGGTGGCCGTCACTGTCACACACAATGAACACCGTGGTGATGATGGTGATGAGGATGGTGGCCGTCACTGTCACACACAATGAACACCGTGGTGATGGTGGCCGTCACTGTCACACACAATGAACACCGTGGTGATGATGGCCGTCACTGTCACACACAATGAACACCGTGGTGATGATGGTGATGATGATGGTGGCCGTCACTGTCACACACAATGAACACAGTGGTGATGGTGGCCGTCACTGTCACACACAATGAACACAGTGGTGATGATGATGATGGTGGTGGCCGTCACTGTCACACACAATGAACACAGTGGTGATGATGGTGATGATGATGGCCGTCACTGTCACACACAATGAACACCGTGGTGATGATGGCCGTCACTGTCATACACAATGAACACCGTGGTGATGATGGTGATGATGATGGTGGCCGTCACTGTCACACACAATGAACACAGTGGTGATGATGATGATGATGGTGGTGGCCGTCACTGTCACACACAATGAACACAGTGGTGATGATGATGATGATGATGGTGGCCGTCACTGTCACACACAACCAACACAGTGGTGATGATGATGGTGGTGGTGATGATGATGATGGTGGTGATGATGGCGGCCGTCACTGTCACACACAACCGACACTGTCATCATAGTGATGATGGTGGTGGTGGTGGTGGTGGTGGTGGTGGTG
>CM054166.1:36577606-36590106 GCA_028751875.1 Rapana venosa
TACTAGGCCTCTAGTTTCAAGGGCAAAGCTAGATCGCTTTAGCCTGCCTGAGGATAGTTGTTTTATCCTTGTCTTCATTGGGTGATCTGTAGTGCACTCGTATTTCTTTGATTGTATCAGGGCCTTCTGTTCTCTTCTTGTAGATAGGGGAGGAATGCCAGTCACTTCTTCCATTTTGTTGATTGGTGTAGACTTCATTGCCCCTGTTATGATTCTTAGTGCTTGATTTTGGACCTTGTCAAGAGTTTGATGGTGAGTCTTGGCAGCTGTCATCCAAGAGTTAGATCCATATTCAAGGTAAGGTCTTACTGCGCCTTGGTAGACTGTCTTCAGTAATTTTGCATTTGCTCCCCAGTTGGTTCCGGCCAGTTTCCGCATGATGTTTAGTTTTCTTCTGGCTTTGTTCTCTGCTTCATTTATATGGGCTTTCCATGTCATTCGCTTGTCAAAAGTGACTCCCAGGTAGGTTTGATGATCCTCAAATTTTAGCGTGGTGTTTCCAAGGGTAAGTATCCCAGGTTTTTGCTTTGGGTGAGAGCGTGAAAAGAGTGGCTGTGGACTTCTCCCTATTGATTGTTACGCACCAGCTTTCAGCCCATGCTGCAACACTCTCCAGGGCAAGTTGCATTCTATAGGTTGCTGTTGTTGCATGCTCTTCGTTGCTCCAGAGTACCAGGTCGTCTGCATAAAGAGCGGCATGGACACCTCTTGGTAGTTCTGCGACCACATCGTTGATGAAGAGGATGAACAAAGTGGGTGAGAGCACACCTCCCTGGGGAACACCCTGCCTCAGTAACACCTTTCGGCCACAGTGGCCATCCACCGACACTCTGGCTCTTCGGTTGTGCAGGTAAGATTTGGTCCACTGGTACATGTTGCCTTGGATGCCATTTCGCAGGAGTTTCACAAGGAGGCCGTCTTTCCAGACCTTGTCAAAGGCCTTCTGTAAATCAATAAAGACCGCCAGAGTGACTTTCTGAGACTGGAAAGCATCCTCTATAACTTGGGACAGGTGAGTTGTTTGATCTTCTGTACTTCTGTACTGTCTGAATCCAGCCTGCTCAGGCGCCCCGATGCCCTCAGACTCCAGATAAAGCTGTAGGCGCTGGTTTACAATACGCTCCATGGTCTTACAGGCACAACTAGTAAGCTGATGGGACGGTAGCTTGCAGGTTTGCCTTTGTTCTTGCCTCTTTTAAGGATGGGAATCATTGTAGCTTCCTTCCAGCACTGCGGAACCTGCCCCTCTTTCCAGCTGAGGTTGAATATGTCCAAAAGAGTTTGGAGCGATGAGTTGCCTAAATGTTGTAGCATCTCGTTTGTGATGTTATCAGGGCCAGGAGATTTTTTTTTCCTCAACTTCTGGATGGCTTGTTTCAGTTCGGCCATGGAGAGGTCTTGTTTCATGGCATCATGTGTAGGGCGATTTTGTGCTAATCTGTCCTTTTTCTCTCTTCTTACTTCCTTCTGTAAGTGCTTGGGAATGGTGGTGTTGCTTTCTTCTGCGTAGGTGCTTGCAAAGGTGTTTGCAGCTGCCTTTCCTGTTAGCATCTGTCCATCTTCCTCTAGGGTGATCTTCTGTCCCTTGGTACCTTCATCATTCATTGCCTTCATTAGACGGTAGACTTTGGCGGTATCCTTCTCCATATTTAAACTTGCCGTCTTTTCCTTCCAGCCTGCACGCCTGTTCTCTATCTTTGTTCTTAGGTGTTTGGCAGCACATTCTTTCAGCTTTATGTTATTTTCTTGGCTCGGCTGTGTCTCAGCTTTCTCTCTGGTTTCATTAAGAGCATCATGAGTCCGCTGCAGCGCTTCAGACCAGTATGGCTTGTAGTCTTTCCTTGCTCCCCTTGGTATGCACTCCTTAGCAGCTTGAAGGATGCTGTTGTTAAACTCCTTCACAACTTTGTTGATGTTCCTTCCCTCTGTCTTGATGTTTCTTGTCAGCTCGTTCGTTCTAATGCTGAAGAGAGCCCATTTCCCTTTCTTGTAGTTCCATCGTGGGTGTTGGGCATGTCCAGGCATTTTAACACCACTAATGGTGAGGATAACTGGGCGATGGTCACTTCCACCTAGTTGATGTTCAACCTTTCTGCTGATCTTTCTGTGGATGTCATCAGTGCAGAAAGCCAGGTCCGGTGTGGTGGTTGTATGCCAGCGGCGGGAGTAGAAGGTCGGTGGATCAGTGGGATCATTGACAAGGATTAGGTGGTGTTCATCTTGCCAGTTCTCTACTTCTTCTCCTCGTGAGTCCAAGGTATTGTATCCCCAGCTCTGGGACCGGCTGTTGAAGTCACCAGTCACCAGTTGGGGGACCACAGGGTCTGGTGCTGGATGTCCCGCCTGTGAAGGGAAGTATGTGCAGTTCTGAGCATCCGCTCTACACCTCTGCTTCCCAGGGATAGTGAAGCTGCAACCTCTTGTTTGGCTTGCCAGGCAAGAGGGTTACCCTTCAGAAGGGTGCTGCATGGCCTCTCCTATCGCAACTTTCCACAGCAGGCACCTACTCGTTGGTGTCCCCTGTTTTCGCAAAGACCTGCTGTGGGGAGACCGAGCGCCTGGCGGGATAACCAGGTAGGGTAGGTGGAGCCCGTTTTGCTGACAAAATCCACCTAGGAGAGCGGAAAACTCTGATTTCAAACCCATGCATGGAGAAGGAAAACTCGAAGAACACCCAGGAGGAAACCCTGTCATGCGCCAAAGGAGCTGAAATCAGAGGTGTCGGGCCGTCAGGCGCTCCAACCAAAACACGACACCATGTAATATAGCCAAAAATGATGATATCCATTTCACTTCATCCATCCATCAACTAAATAATAATAATAATATAATAATAGAATATAATAATAATAATAATAACAACAACAACAAACAACAATAATAATAATAATAATAATAATTAATAATAATAATAATAATAATAATAATAATAATAATAATAATAATAATAATAATAATAATAATAATAATATCATCATCATCATCATCATCATCATCAGACCCGTGAATTTGGCGGTCGTGGGGGAGACACGAAAGACGATGCCGTGGTAAGCCTCCTCCATCCATCTCGGTCCTCGGCTCTGCGCAGTAGTGCCGAGTCATTCATCCTGGTCCATTCTCTGATGTTGTCCATCCATGACTTGTTCTGTCTTCCCCTCCTTCTGCCACCTTCGAGTGTTCCCTGCAGTACTGTTTTTGGCAGAGTGTTGTGGCGGGTGACGTGGCCGAACCATGTCAGCTTTTTCTTCTTGACGATGGTGAGAAGGGGTTCCTGTGGACCTGCCAGCCGTGTTATTTGACTCTTGACAAATTCATTGGTCTTTCGTTCTCTCCAGGATATGCCTAGTAGTTTTCTATGGCATTTTGTTTCGAATGACTGGATTCGCTTTGCTGTTTCAGCAGTCAATGTCAGGTTTCACTTCCGTACAGCAGGATCGTCTGAATTAGGGCTTTGTAGAGCTTTAGTTTGATTGGGAAACTGATCTCTTTACTTTTCCATATGGTGGTGAGTTTTGTCATGGAAGATGTTGCCATGGCTATTCTGACTTTGATTTCTGTCGTCGATCGCCCGTCCTTTGTGAGTGTAGCGCCAAGGTATTTAAAAGCGTCTACCTCCTCCAGTTGTTGGCCGTTCATGTAAATTTTAGCAGTGGCGTTGCTCGTGCTGTTCACAAGTACTTTACTTTTCTCCGAGCTCACCTCCATCCCATATGCTCCAGCTCTGTTCTCAAGTCTGGTTGTAAGATCTTGCAGCTCTGTGTTACTTCCGCCCATGAGGTCAATGTCATCGGCAAACCGTAAGTTGTTGAGGGATCTGCCGCCAATGGAGATGGTAGAGTGGAAGTCATGGAGGGTCTCTCTCATAATGTTTTCCAAGAACAGATTAAACAGAACTGGAGATAACAGGCATCCTTGTCGGACCCCATCTGTGGTTTTGAAGTAGTCTCCGACCTGATTGTTCAGAAGGACTGCACTGCTTGCGGTGCTGTATAGTGCTTGAATGGTTTGCACTAGTCCTTCTTCAATGCCAAACATTCTGAGGACCTGCCACAGGCCTTCGTGCCATTCTCTGTCGAAAGCCTTCTTGAAGTCGATGAAGTTGTGGAACAGGTCTCTCTGATGTTGAAGATGTTTTTCCATCAGGATGTGGCAGTTAAAAATCTGTTCGATTGTGCTCCTGCCTGCCCTGAACCCAGCTTGTTCCTCTGCAAGGTGTTCTTCTGCCTCCTTCTTGAGTCGATTCAAAATAACTTTGAGCATGATCTTGCTGGCGTGGCTGATGAGGCTGATTGTTCTATAGTTTTGGCATTGGCGTAAATTCCCCTTCTTGGGCAGGGGTATGATGAGTGATTGTGTCCATTCTGTTGGCCACTGTTTTGTCTCCCAAATCTTCTGACAGATAGCTGTAACATATGTGATGACTGCTTCGCCACCAAGCTTGAGCAGCTCTGCTGGTATATTGTCTGCTCCTGGGGACTTTCCTACTGTAAGCTGCGGATGGCTTCTTCCACTTCTTCCCTCAGTATAGGTAATGGCGAGGGTGCTCTTGATGTTGCTGCTTTCTCTTCTATTATGCTCTTGTCAGGTTGTATTGGGTAGTTGTACAGTTCTTGACAATAATAATGATAATATTAATAATAATAATAATAATAATAATAATAATGAATGGAACTTATATAGCGCTATATCTTGCAAAGACAAATCAAAGCGCATGCATTCAACCTTATCTTAAACAATCATACAACCAATGACGAACAATCAATAGTTTAAACAAACAGATATTACAAACATGGTACGCTGCAGACCAAATCTATGAAGTAAAATTTCACCAGTCAAATCTTTTTCAAAAGCACACACACACACACACACACACACACACACACACACACACACACACACACACACACACACACACACACACACACACAAACAGGCACAGGTCATATACTTTAGCAGGGTGATGGGACATGGGTTAGTGAAGATGGGACAGTTCTGATATGAAACAGGAGGGGAAAATCTTAGGTTTGAAGTAAATATGTCTTGAGGCTGGATTTAAAAGTGCCATAACTAGGTTTCTGGCGAAGAGAGAGAGGGAGCTCATTCCACGTCGACGGACCCGAAATAGAGAAAGAACAGCGGCCAACGGTGGATTGGTTGAATCTAGGTATTCTTAGCACAAGGAATCTGCAGCAGAGCGGAGGGAACGTGAAGGAGTGTACAGGTGAAGACATTCACAGAGGTTGGAGGGTGCTAGTGAACGATACCAGCACATAAAAATACATGAGTTAACACAATAATTATGTGACATTGTTTTACACAACTTTCTTCAAGAATAAGTGGCCCACATTTCGCACACACACACGAAAACAATATAGTTTAACCCAAAGTTATGCCACCCAAACTGAATGACCTCAGGCCAGTGATTCAAATACATATATTTGTGTTGTGTTCAGGCAACATCCCCGAAATTAGAATGCAGCTATCTAAATGGTGGAGGAATAAAATGGTCATATGCATAATAATGTCACCATGTGTGAACCTCAGAGCTCTAGCCAAGGAACACGCCCCATTTTCAGTCACATCCAATGCATTGCAACTTGGCTGACGTTTTGCAGCCAGACACTGGAGGCCAGTTACTACTACCCCGTGAAGGAAGGTGGCAGGGTGGTTAAGACGTTTGCCTGCCAACAAGTAAACCGTGAGGTTCTGGGTTCAATTCCCAGCCTCGCCCTTTCTTCCCAGTTTGACAAAAAAATCGAACTGAATGTCAAAGTCCTTTGGATGAGACTATAAACCGAGGCCCCGTGTGCGAATGCATGCAGAACATCTTGCGCACACGTTAAATCCTGTTCCGCTGTTCGAAAGAGTAGGCCATTGTGTGCCGGTGGGAACAGATGACAAAATTTTAAAAACCGCAGACACACGCATACATTTTTTTAAAAGTCATCTGAGCGCTTTGATTTGTTGCTTTACAAGATTCAGCGCTATATAAATCCCATATATTATTATTATTATTATTACCTTCGATCCCAGCCAGTGTCTGTCGGGCTACATCCACCACTAAGAGATGACAGCCCCTACATGGAGCCATGCAGGAGGTCTGGCATAAACCGGATCACACCAGGCACCACAGGAGTGACTTGGCAGGAGCAAGGGGTCTCTTCTAGCTGGTGGCCTCATGGCAGCCTTATGTTACCTCTGAGAGTTGAATGTGACCCTACAGATGCAGCACAGCAAAACTGGATGTGTCTGCATGTGGCCTGATGGGAATGCATGGTGCAGCACACAAACCTACATCCAAGGGTTAAAAACCCTGTAACACCCTCCTACCCCCACAAGGCTCAGAATCCAATCTTCATGGGCACTCCACAAAAGACTAATTTTATCTGGACCCAAATCCAATTTTAATTCCATACAACTCATCATCATGAAAATATATCAACGGGCTTTAAAACGGTTTTGACTGTGAAAGATACTATTCAACATTATTGGGATTTTTGTGCTTTGTTTTTTTTTTGTGCTACTAGGCGGATACTTGGAGGATGGATTCAATCTCAGCAGGTCCCACAGTCACAGAGATGTCAGGTCAGTCAGGCCTACAGAAAAACAAGGCCTGATCTGATACAGCAGTACTTTGGAAGCCGGAGTCTGCAGGCTCTGTTCCTACAGTGAGTACTGTGACACACCTAGCCATAACATGAATATGATGTCTATCAAATGCTTCACAATTATCAGAAAGTCTTACTAAACTCCCCCCTCCCATCCCCTTCTCAACGTCTGATACCACTGTGAGTGAACAGATGTCAAATCGAAGCAACAACATCAACAACAACACACACTGACCACCAGTGGTACAGGGGTACACAGCGAAGCAGGTGCCACAGGGGCTGCTGGGGTTGACGTTGGACAGGCTGACGGTGCAGACAGTGGCTGGAGAGGTGGGGACACAGCTCATCCTGGCCAGCTCTTTGGAGGCCGTCTCCTTCTCGTTCAGCTTCACCGCTCTGGTCTGGGTCGTGAGGGTCACCTGTTGGAGAACACATTCAAATTCATCCCCGAAGTCGGAATGCGGCTACCTAAATGGTGTGTGTGTGGTGTGTGTGTGTGTGTGTGTGTGTGTGTGTGGTGTGTGTGTGTGTGTGTGTGTGTTGTGTGTGTGTGTGTGTGTGTGTGTGTGTGTGTGTGTGTTGTGGGGAGGAGGGGGGGGGATAGTGGCATACGCAGAAATTTTGCCTTAAGGTGAACCTAGGATCCCTAGCCGAGGAACGAACCAAAACATTTCTTCTTTTTAAAAATTATTATTATGTTCCTGTTGTCGGATAAAAAAAAAAGGGTAAAGGAGTCCCATAACCTATGTGGTCGTAGGGGGAGCGAGGCGTCAGAGACCTCAGCTTCTCCAGGGGCCAGCATATTGAGGGCAGCGCCCATCTCCTCTTCCGCACTGCTTTACCTTCCCTCACACTAAAGAGGCAGGTACCCATTGGCTTAAATCAAGTTTATTCATTAACAAGCTTGAAACAAGCACACCATGATGAACATAATCAGCATAGCAGCAACAAGCAAGTAGCTTCAGTGCCCATTGACAGCTGGGTGAACTGGGGGACTGTACTGAGGCCAAAGCGCGCAAACGGTCACCCATCCAAGTGGTAACCACGCTCGACGCAGCTTAACCTTGGCTGGGGGAAAGCGAGTGCTCCGACCACTGAGCTATGCCGTCATCAGATATTCCAGCTGTAAATGGGTACCTGCCCTCTTTAGGGTCAGGGAAGGTAAAGCAGCGAGGGAGAGGAGATGGGCGCCGCCCTCAATATGCTGGCCCCTAGAGAAGTGAGGTCTCTGACGCCTCGCTTCCCTACGACCTTATAGGTTACAGGACTCCTTTACCTTGACCATCAGATAGAGAAGAGTTTAAATAATATCAAAGAACAAAATCATAACTGAGCAACATATAGTTATGCACCATGTATAATAACTTGCACACACTGTCCCATAGACCCAAAATCACAAATTCTCTTTACATATTTTAGATTCGTTGAACATGGTGTAAATGTTATTTCTAATAGTTTTAATCAGAGTAACAACATTGAGCGGAGTCGTCTTATTTGTAGAGAGAAAAAAAGAATGTTTCACACTTCAAAGGGTTTGGATACTTAACGTAATATTTTGGTTAAAACACGAGTTTCGTTCAACATTGAACAAATAAAAAGATAATCAAATTCGTCATCAGTATCACCACTATTGCATTCTATGGGGTATATTTCATTTCTTTGAATTCTCTCACAAGGGAGGATATCGTCAACGTCATCGAACGCTCTGACAACAACTATTGTCTGTCATGTGAGCAAAAAATTATGTGCTGCGCTGGCGTTAAGCGCCTGTCAAGTCAGACCCAGCGCGTCGGACTTCGGCATGGGAGAGGATTGTTACCTTTCTTTTTAGTCTTTCCAGGGGGAAAAGGGCAGGAAAACTATCCAAGAAGGCAGAAAAAAAGACAAGAAGGAGGTGACAGGGAGAAAAGGAACAAGGAACAAAGAGAGGGATAGAAAAGAGGGAATTCCTACACAGAATTTTCAGACGATGTGGATGCTATTTATAATACTGTCAGGCTCCGCCATCCTCACCGAGGGGGAGGGGGAGGAGGAGAATATGGATTAGCAAATTGTTATTACAATACAATACAGGACAAAACAATACAACACAATACAATGCAAAAGATGGACACTGATTTGTAATGATGATGATAATGGTGATCATCATCATCATCATCATCATTTTTTTAAACAGAATAATAATAAAATAATAATAATAACGACAACAACAATAGCAATCCACACCGAAGTCGGATGTGCTGGGCCTGACTTGTCAGGTGCATTACGGCCAGCACAACACATTTTCGCTCATATGACAGACAACAATAGTTGCTGTCTGAGCGTTCGACACAAAAAAAAATTCATCATCATCATCATCATTTCATCATCATCATGATAATAATAGCAATCCACACCGAAGTCATATGTGCTGGGCCTGATTTGTCAGGTGCTTTACGGCAGCGCAACACATTTTCGTTCATATGACAGACAACAATAGTTGCTGTCTGAGCGTTCGACAAAATCGAAATAATTATAATAATAATAATAATAATAATAATAATAATAATAATAATAATAATAATAATAATGATGATGATGATGATGATGATGATGGTGACGATGATGATGATATTAATGTATAGAAAATTTTTTAACGTGAATTGATATACTGCTATGTCCTTTGAAAAAAATCAAAGCGCTAGCATTCAGATCAGATACATGCAAACATTTAAAAACACTATCAGTATGTTTTAATTTAAACACACATACACACGCGCGTGCGCGGGTGGTGTGTGTGTGTGTGTGTGTGCGCGCGCGTATGTGCGTGTGTTAAAAATCAGCTTAGTTAGTGAACACACTTGTTATAATATATTTTTTAAAAAGCACATGAGTGCTTATTCCATTATCCTCGATATAAAAGAATAAAGAAAGAAAGAAAGAAAATAAATAAACATACAAAATACCCGGTTGCTTATACTACTACTACTACTACTACTATTTACAATGGGTCTAACAATTACCATCATTATTACTATTAGGCCTATTAACAGTAGACCTGTCATTATTACTATCGTTATTATCATTGTTATTGTCATCACTATCATTATAATTACTATCAACTCTATCATTATTACTAATGCCATCATCATCATCATCATCATTATTATCATCATCATCATCATCAATGGCCAGTGTTGGACTCTTTCTACAACTACCAAACAAAAATATCTACAACACACACACACACACACACACACACACACACACATATGTATATATATATATATATATATATATATATAAAAATAGATAATAGATAGATAGATAGATAGATAGATAGATAGATAGATAGATATAGATAGATAGATATAGAGATAGATAGATAGAGATAGATAGATATAGATAGATAGATAGATAGATGATATAGATATATAGATAGATAGATAGATAGATAGATAGATAGATAGATAGATAGATAGATAGATAGATAGATAGATAGATAGATAGATATGCAACACATTATTAGAAGGGGTGTAAAATTGCTTTTTTTTATTATTCGGCCAGATGAAACCCCTTGGCGTAAAGTTTACTCACTCCTTTGGCGACCTGGCACAAGGAAAGATAAATCCAGAGAAACATGGCGCATCTCAGTCGCCATGTTGGACGCTTCATCTTGGGGCGCCTTTCCCTGCGGTTTTTCTGCTGGCCGAAAACAAAACACAGAGACCTGAGTATTTATTTTGAGGCGTCCATTATTACAGTAAGGCGTTTTTTTAATTTAAAATATGAGAGGCACCATTTACAGAGGAAAAACAGACAGACATACAGACTGATAGAGAGAGATAGGCAGACAAACAGAGACAAGCAGACAAACAGAGGCAGATAGGCAGACAGACAGAGACAGACCGACAGATAGAGACAGACAGACAGACAGACAGACATAGAAGTCAGCTGATCTGTTTTCTTTGCAACACTTTGAACAAATGGGCAGACTGACCTCTACACAACACATTTACTGTTGATTTGTTTGATTTCTTTTTTTCTTTTTTTTTTTGGGGGGGGGGGGGGAGGGGGTTGTTGTTAGTTTGGTTTTTTAAAGGAGGGCTGATTTTCTCTATCCTTTCTTCTCTTCTTTATTGTGTCTTGTTTGTTTTTGTTCGGGGTTTCTTTTCTGTCTGTTGCATCAGCACAAACAACAGAAAGTTGTCTATGCGCGTGGCACCCAGTTTCAACCGCCTCATAAACAGAACAAAATGAATATCAACCATGTATATAATTATTGGGGACGGGATAGCTCAGTGGTCAGAGCACTCGCTTTCCCCCAGCCAAGTTAAGCAGCGTCGAGCGTGGTTACCAGTTGGATGGGTGACCGTTTGCGCGCCTTGGCTTCAGTACAGTTCCCCCAGTTCACCCAGCTGTAAATGGGTACCTGCCCTCTTTAGGGTTAGGGAAGGTAAAGCAGCGAGGGAGAGGAGATGGGCGCCGCCCTCAATATGCTGGCCCTAGAGAAGTGAGGTCTCTGACGCCTCGCTCCCCTACGACCTTATATGTTATGGGACTCCTTTACCTTCCTTTTTTTTATATAATTATTAGCCATCTGATTTTTTACTCATGAGAGTCAGGAGGTCTTGTCATGTAAAGTCATTGTGATCTTGGGTATGAGTTGTCTGTTGGAGTGGTTAAAATGAAGAAATGTGTTCAGAGACAAACAAAAATGTACAATTTCACTCCGTAGATAGACAGACAGATAGATAAAAGTACCAAAAGTACCACCAAACGATTCCCCTCCAGAAGTACCACCAAACGATTCCCCTCCAGAAGTGCCACCAAACGATTCCCCTTCAGAAGTGCCACCAAACGATTTCCCTTCAGAAGTGCCACCAAACGATTCCCTTTCAGAAGTGCCACCAAACGATTCCCTTTCAGAAGTGCCACCAAACGATTCCCTTTCAGAAGTGCCACTAAACGATTCCCTTTCAGAAGTGCCACCAAACGATTCCCTTTCAGAAGTGCCACCAAACGATTCCCTTTCAGAAGTGCCACTAAACGATTCCCCCCTTAAACGATTCTCCTCAAAAGTGCCACTAAATGATTCCCCCCTTAAACGACTCCCCTCAGAAGTGCCACTAAATGATTCCCCCCTTAAACGACTCCCCTCAGAAGTGCCACTAAATGATTCCCCCCTTAAACGACTCCCCTCAGAAGTACCACCAAACCATTCCCCCTCAATCAAACTATTCTCCCTCAACCAAACGATCTCCCCTCAGAAGTACCATCAAACGATCCCCCTCAAACGATCCCCCTTCAGAAGTACCATCAAACGATCCCCCTCAAACGATCCCCCCAAACGATCCCCCTCAAACGATCCCCCCAAACGATCCCCCTCAAACGAGTCCCCCCCAAACTATCCCCCTCAAACGATCCCCCTTCAGAAGTACCATCAAACGATCCCCCTCAAACGATCCCCCCAAACGATCCCCCCCAAACGATCCCCCCAAACGATCCCCCTCAAACGATCCCCCCCAAACGATCCCCCCCAAACGATCCCCCCCAAACGATCCCCCCCAAACGATCCCCCCAAACGATCCCCCTCAAACGATTCCCCTCAGAAATGCCACCAAACGATTCCCTTAGTCTTTCCCCGAAGTCCCTGGGGAATCTCTGGAGTGTGGCACTAATTGGTTGTGTTGTTGTTGTTGTTGTTTTCTGAGGCAGGGTCTCTTGGGATGGCTGAACCTAACGGAGCCCAACCTCTCCAAGTACAGCATGCATGCTGGGTATGTTTGTATTTCCGTAACCCACCGAACACTGACATGAACAACAGAACTTTTCACGTAACATTTGATCTTCTTGCAAACGTTATGTATATATAAAAAGGTACAGGTGTACAATAACCTAAGGTCATAGGGG
>CM054166.1:36595106-36615106 GCA_028751875.1 Rapana venosa
AGAGGTCATTGCAGATGACTGTTCAGTTCAGAGGTCATTGCAGATGACTGTTCAGTTCAGAGGTCATTGCAGATGACTGTTCTGTTCAGAGGTCATTGCAGATGGCTGTTCTGTTCAGAGGTCATTGCAGATGGCTGTTCACCAAAACCCCATAATTTAAACCAGACAAGCATGCAATTAACGAGCTAAACAACACCAAAAACAACACAAAACAACAACAACAAAACCCAAAGAGAGGTCCAGAGAGATCAATCAATAAATCGACCAGTCAATCCATTTTTTAAATTTCGATGATAATGAGTAAGCACTCATGTGATATTTTTTATATACAGTCCCCGCCCTCATCCGGGATATATCATAAAAACAAACAACAAAAACCCGCAAATACAAAAGCAAAAACCCAACAAAACCCCCCAAAACAAACCAGAGAGAGAACTCGAACTCGAACTCGAACTCGAAATGTTTATTGAGAGTAAATGGATAAGTACAGGGCTTCTTTACACCATGCTCTCACAAAAAAGAAGAAAAAGAAAAGAAGAAAGAAGAAAAAAGTCCAGAAAAACTACCCCCCCCCCCCCCCCCATCCCCACCACTAATCAAAACAGAAGAACTGAAACTAAACCTAACAGCAACAATTAGACAAACAAACACCAATGCCAAAAAACCCTTCAAATGAACGAAGGTATGCAAACAGTAAGAATCAGCAGTTTTAGATACATTTCAATGAAGATTCAAATGAGCATCATAATGAAATACTACTACTTTAATGAGATGAAAATCAAAGAGACAATGACAATGACAAATTCTTTTATTTCGAGGATAATGAATAAGCACTCATGTGCTTTTTTACATCCGGTCCCCGCCCGTAGGGATACATCTTAATAATAACCCAACACTTATACACTCTCACAGTAGAAACAAGGGGAAATAACCCTTTCAAAACAGCCCCCCCTCCCCTCCCCCCCAACAAAACCACAAAAAACAAAACAAAAAACAACAAAAAACAAAAACAAAACAAAAAAAGAAAACCCTAAAAACACCCCCACCCCCTTACCCCCACCCCCACCCACCAAAAACCCCCAACCAAAACAAACAAACAAGGAGAAAGAAAAACCAAATCAACAAAAGAAGGAAAAAGAAAAAAAAGAGAAAAACAAACAACAACAAGAACAACAACAAAACCAAGAAAAATAACAACAACCAAACTTAATAAGTCATAAAGATAAACATCCACACATTGTCAAATGGTACATATACTTGTTAGATATAACAATAAGATATTGAAATAGGACACTCATTAAAACTTAAGTACAGCGGACAAGCCCAATAAAGTATTGAAAATATAAAATAACTATAAGCAAAACGATAAAAGGTGAGATATACAGAGACAGAGACAGAGAGACAGAAGTGTGTGTGTGTATTTCAGAGATAATATCCAATATATAATTCCCAAAACAGTACACGATCACCATCAACACTCATTTTTTATTATACTCGTTCAAATTATATGTCATGATGATGAAATAAACCCGATACCCATACATTCACATAATAAAAACAAGAAACAAAACAAAAGAAGAAATCTAAACCTATACAGTCATTGAGAGAGAGAATGTGTTTAAGTGTGTGTGTGTGTGTGTATATGTGTGTGTGTGTGTTGTGTGTGTTTTAGGGATAATACTAATTATATAATACTCACATAGCACACGATCAACACCAACACTTTTTGATTATACTCATACAAATTGAATGTTATGATGATAAAGTAAGTGCAATACCCATATACTCACACAATAAAGAGGGGAAAAACCCCCCAATAAAGTCATAAAAAGAACATCAACACATTGTAAGTAAGAGATACATTTTTTTTACCAGGATAATGAATAAGTACTCATGTGCTTTTTTACATCCAGTCCCCGACCGTAGGGTCACATATTAATAATGAACCCAATACTCATACTTTCAAACAGTAGAAGCAAAGGGGGAAAACACTTTTTTTAAAGAGAAAAAACACACACACACACACAAACCCAGACAGACAAACAAACAAACACAAAAAACCACAAAAACAACAAAATAAACAAACAAAAAACCAACAACAAAAACCCCACCCCCAACAAACAAACAAACAAAAAACAATAAAACAACAACAACAAACAAACAAAAGAGAAAAAAGAAGAAAGAAAAAAAGAAAAAAACACACTCACACACACAAACCCAACACCCCCCCCCCCCCCCCCTCTCATACACACACATACACCAAAAACAAAAAAACAAACACAAACCCCCCCCAAACAAATCAACTAGAGACAAGGCCAAACTTATAGATCATAAAAATTGAACGCCTTCATATTGTAGAATAGTACACATAGTTGTTACACATAATACTAAGATATTGAAATATGACATTCACTTGAGCTCAAGTACAGTCAACAAGCCCAAAATAATATTGAAAATAGAAAGCATGAATGTGTCCTTCATTAGAATACACCACAACTATAGAAGGCGAGAGAGAGAGAGAGAGAGAGAGAGAGAGAGGAGAGAGAGAGAGAGAGAGAGGAGGGAGAGAGAGAGAGAGAGAGAGAGAGAGAGAGAGGTGTGTGTGTGTGTGTGGTGTGTGTGTGTGTGTGTGTGTGTGTGTGTGTGTGTTTCAGAGATGGTACTAAATTTATAATTCTCAAAACAGTACACGATCACCTTCAACACTTATTTTGATTACTCATACAAATTATATGTCATGATAATCAAATAAGACAATGAGAGAGAGAGAGAGAATGAATGAATGAACGAATGAACGAATTTTATTTGACAAAAGCTACAAGCCCATCAGTCAAAGGGGGTAATTGTAAGTAACATATTAACATAGGAATGAATATGAAAAGGACATGAGTAATAATTCAAAGTCCAGATAAATGCCAACCAATATTTTCAGTTATTACGTATAGGATCCGTTTCATTCATAGTCTGCTTACGTTTATCTAGAGCCTGCGTTATATATATTGCTAAAGATTTAAGCTCGGACATATTATTTGAAGATAACACCTTTTGTACAAGATTGGTGGACCTGTTGGTTGGGTTTGTCAAAAAAGCAATTTTTTGGCGAATGTCATGATAAGTTCTACAAGCAAACAAAAAATGAAATTCGTCTTCTTCTTCTTCTCCACACGCTGGACAAGAGTTGTTGTCTGTTTCTGCTGTAATATACCATTGTTTGCAGTTCAAAAGACCACACAATCTTAGCCTAAATTTTAGTAAATTACTTCGAAGCCTTTTATTAGTTAACGATATCAGATACTGTTCTGGACCAAACGCATCTTTAAAGGAGCTATACCAAGTGTATTTTTCACTAGACATTAACTGTTCATGCCAGTTTTGATGAAAACATGAAATAAGTCTATCTTTCAATTCTCTAACAAACTGTTCTTCATAACCCACCCCCTGGCATAGCCAAACAATACCAAATCCATTTATCGTCAAAAGATCTTTTACTTTAGTCGCCCAGTTTACTTTACCATTATTATGTTGTATAAGCAGCATCTCGTATGCTTGTCTGTTTATTCTTAACATAGGAAGCCTGATAAGTTTAATCCAGTATTTAATGCATTTAGTTATGGTTCTTATATAAAGGGGTATCTACCAGTTTCTCCGTACATAAGTTTATTTGATGCATGTAATGGAACACATAAGAATTTTTTCATGGCAAAGGTGTGTACTTTTTCAATTTGTGTGGTATCTTCTAGACCCCATACTTCTGCTGCATACGTCAGGGCAGGTTCTATTTGTGTGTCAAACAGTTTCCAAAATAATGTACTATCAGCAGAAGCTAATCTTCTCATTGATTTGATAATTTGCATAACTCCATTTTTAGCTTTTTGACACATCATATCAAACATAGAGCTATTACACAACTTTGTTGAAAATGTTACCCCAAGGTACTTATAGTTATTTGTTACTTTAAGTTTTTGATCCCCATAAGTCCATTTTTCTCTCATTCCCAAGTGGCCTCCCATCCTAAATACCATAACCATCGTTTTCTCTGAATTTACTGTGAGGCCCAGACGATCTGCTTCTGATTTTTAATGTGTTCAGTTGATTTTGCAGTCCTGTAGGTGTGCTAGACAAAAGAAATGACATCATCTGCGAAAAGTAACAAGAATAATTCAACTGCTCCTGGGATCATTTGTATTCCATGTTTTCCGGATTCGCTACTTCTGTAGCCAGTTCGTTTATGAAAATTGAAAACATTAAGGACTCAACAAACAACCTTGTTTAACGCCTCTGGGACAGTCAAAGTAATCTGTGTAAGAACATCTGTTGCGTACACAAGCCATTACAGATGAATAATACCCTTTATAGCCCTATACAGTTCCCATTAATTCCTGTTTATGAAGTATAACCCATAGTACATTCCTATCTACCGAATCGAAGGCTTTTCTGAAATCTATGAATGCAACAAACAGTTTAGCATACTTCTGTAAATGTTTCTGTACAAGCCCATAGGGAGTGAAAATATGATCAACTGTGTTATATCCCTTTCTAAAGCCTGCTTGCTCTTCTCTGATTTTTTTCATTTGTTTCAACCCATTCTGAAAGTCTTCTTTTTAAAATGGATGTGTATACTTTACTCATTATGCTTGTCAGAGAAACTCCTCGATAGTTGTCTGGCATACTAGTTGCTCCCTTCTTATGTATTGGCACAATTATAGATTTAGACCACTCCTTTGGAAATAAACCCTCATCAAAAGCTTATTGAACAACTGCACCAAATAGTCAATTATAGTGTCATCCACATTTTTAAGCATCTCTCCTATAATTCTGTCTGGACCAGCACTTTTCCCCTCTTTCAATCTCTTTATGGCTGCGATTACTTCTTGTTTAGATATAGGTTCTTCAAGGACTGGGTCTTGCACAACATTGTCGATTCTGACAGTTTCATCTTCCACTGTTTCCTGGTCCTGTATCGTATTCTCAAAGTCTTGAAATAATCTAAGGAAATGGTCATACCATTGGTCATTAGAAATTGAGTTACAGATTTTTCGTTTACAATTAACAGAACGAATAGTCTTCCAAAAGGACTTGGAGTCTCTCACATTTTCTTAAAAGTTTTGTCAGTCTATTCTGGTCGAAGTCATACTTTTTTTGCGTTAGCATCTTTTTGTACTCCTTCTTGGATTGTACAAATGTCTCTTTCACTTCGAGTCTATTTGTCCTTCTAAATTCTCTCAGAAGTCTTTTAAACTTGACGTTTCTTTTCGTGGCATTCATAATCAAACAGTCATTGTTTTTTTTCATTTTGCCCCCAACAGTTTTTACCATACATTCATGCTGCTCCAAGCAGTGCCTTTGTCGTTACATCAACTGATTTATCAATATTTCGTCTAAAACATTACATGCTTCTTGAACCATCTCCTTAAATTCTAATGAGGCTAATTCATTCTTATACAACTGGGCAAACTCATCTGACCATACCACACGATCCTCTTTCATGTCATTTATGACTTCAGTTTCAGAACTTCTGCCTATATTATCCAAGTGCAATTCCACAGGTAGGTGCCAAGAATCTAAACGATCCATGACTTGCATAACACTGTTCATTTGAGAAAACACATTTTGAGACATAACAAAATAGTCAATTACACTAGAGCCATTTGAACTTATAAAAGTAAAATCCCCATTTTTGTCCCCCTCACAAACCCCATTCAGAACAATGCAATCGAGCATAAGACACAAATCAAGCAATGAACGACCAAAATTGTTAACTGTTATGTCCTTAGAACACCTGTCAAACATTCCTTTACTTCCAGTCATTGTCGTCATCATCATCACCATCATGGGAGTAGACTGGCATGCTCTCTAATTTTGCCTGCTGGGAAGCTGTTCGAGCATTCAGATCTCCACAGATCATAAAGTACACTTCTTCGTTTTCTACCTGATTGGCAATACTGTCCTCTAATATCTCAATGCCATTTTTGGCCACCATATAATCGTATAACGGGCCATTCTCTGGCACAACATAACATGCTATGAACAGGACATTTTTGTCTGTGCTAAAAAATGACTTATCAATCATTACAGCAATTGTTTTGCACAGTTTACCTCTTACAGGTTTCATATATTCTTTGTACAATTTACGTTTAATGAGCAAAATCACCCCTCCCGACCTTCTTCCTTGGACGGACAATTTTCCTTGCTGGTGATACCATTATGACATGTCTGGGAATAAAACCAGTTAAATCAAAGGAATTGTCAATAAATGTTTCTGTCAAGCATGCCATATCAAAGGAAGAAACATATTGCATAAAGGAACCATCATGAATCTTACCAGCAAGGCCTTCCACATTAAACGTAAGAACTGATACACCAGATGAATGGCCCTGCCTGTCCTATGGTTTATTGACTTTGCGCTCTGATCGACGTGGCTGAGGGCTTCTCTGATTCCTTTGAGAGGCAGAACCTCTCCCTGGAGCCCTGCTGTCCCTCAGATTGTGCATGTCAGATTGTCTTTGTCTGCGTCCATTTTCCGGTTGACGGTGATCATCACGTACAGCAGAGACCCGATTCCTGATGTCTGGCAGTGAAGGTGACCCATGTTGGCTTGGAGTCCTGATGAAGTCTTCCCCTTCCTGGCGACCCGGTGACCTTGAGGGTTCCCTGTTTGGTTGTTTCTGACAGCTGGCCCTGTCCTGGTTTGTCTTCTCCTCCAGGGTGGTGACGTCATGATTGCTCCCGTTCCTGCTTTCACTTCCAGCTGGAATGGTTTCCATGTGTGCCCTCTGTCTATTTCCTTCAACCACTTCTGCGTATGTTCTTGGGTCAGGTCTTCTGGGCTCCACAATCAATTTGCCTTGTTTAAAGTAAGCAAACTTTCCCTCACTCTTTGCAGCTGCTACTGCCCTTGCTTGTGGTTGTGGTCAAGTCATTTGCCACTCGGATTCCCTTTTTAGTCAGTTCTTCTCTACAGGGTCGGTTTGAAAGGATTGCCATTTTAGCACTCCACTTACTAAACTTGACTATCATTGGTCGTGGTCTTCCTTCCCTGCTCTGACCAATTCTGTGAGCACGAGCAATGTCCTCAGTCTTCCATTTCTTGGTTCCTGCCACGCTGTTGAGAGTGCTGGTCACCAGTTCTGCACACGTGTTGAAGTCTTCAAAATCAGAAGCTGACTTTTTATGCGGCACACCAAACAGTCTCAGGTTGTGGGGAGAGAGAGAGAGAAGAGAGGAGAGAGAGAGAGAGAGAGGAGAGGAGAGAGAGAGAGAGAGAGAGAACAGACAGGCAGAGTCAGAGATAGAGACAGAGACAGAGACAGACAGACAGACAGATAAACAGAGAATATACAAATGCATTTAATACTATGTTGTAGGGAAATGAGTAAGTACAAAGTTTCTTTGCACCATGCCCGACTCCACTCCTCATTTTCCTAAGGAGAATATTATAGAATAAACCCAACAACAAAGCAAGCAAACTTACAGCAAAAACTAGTCAATAGAAGTATGACACAAGCAATGAAATGTAAGAAAAGGTTAAACACACCCAAACTCTTTCCTTCTATGTTCATACTATCCCTCACTGATCTCTACTTTGCCGGCCCATCCATCCTTTTTTTAAAACAAATTTTCTCTGGTACAAAAGTTTCATCCAAACCAAATGAATTTGAAGAAGAATGCATGAAACACACACCACACACACACACACACACACACACACACACACACTCGCACGCACGCACGACGCGCGCGCGCGTGACACACACACACACACATCACACAACACACACACACACACACACACTCGCACGCACGCACGCACAAGATAATATGGATAGATTAATCAGTTGGACTCAGTTGAATCATATGTCTTTGAATGCAGAAAAAAACCAAATGCATGTATGTTTCAGCAAGACAAAAAAGGCAGAAAATGAAATTTAATTCAAACCTTTGTTTATTGAGAATGAAGCAGTTGAAGAAGTTGATGCTCATAAAATTCTAGGTGTCACTATTGACAACAACTTGACTTGGACAGATCACATTATGTCGCTGGGAAAACGTTTATCCAACAGGCTTCTTCAGTTATCTAAATTTAAAAAAATTCTTGATAACAATTCTCGGAAACTCTTCTTTTGTGGCCATATTTTTCCTATTATTGACTATGCATCCACACTATGGGACAGTTGCAGTGACACAAATTTGAAATTTATCCACCGTTTATATAAAAGAGCTGCAAAGTTGGTACTATTAAAGTCAAGTACCTTAACTGTTACTGACTACAAGCAAAACAATATACTCACATTCCGAAATAGACTTTTCTTCAACAAAGCTATATGTATGCATAATGTTATATACGGAAATGCTCCTCCAAATAAATATAACCAATACCTTCAAAATAAATGAACACAGGCACAATCATTCGCTATCGTTTCCAAGGCCCAGAAACAATCTCTACAAGACAAGTTTTTTGTATTCAGGTAGTCAGTTATGGAATAACCTCCCAAGAGAGTTAAAAAATATTACCACCAAAAGCCATTTTTAAAAACATTTGAAAAACTATCTAATAAATAACTGTACAGAAAACGAATTGTAACTCCTCCCTCCTTACCCAATGTGTATTTTTCATCATTCTTTGATTGTTTCATGTTTTTCTTTTCTTTTCTTCTTTTTTTTATATTTATTATATTTTTAAAAAAAAATTCTTATTTGAAAGATTTTTGAAATTGTATCTTGTAGTGTGTGTGTGTGTGTGTGTGTGTGTGTGTTGTGTGTGTGTGCCTGCTTGCACGCCAGCACGGGCTTGTGGGTGTGGGAGTGGGCTTGTGTATGTGTGTGTATTTAAAATTGTGGTTAGCAAATAATAGCGTAAGTGGTGAGCATAATTATGGTTATATATGTATGTGTGATTTATGAAGGGATTGTGTTCGATATTGAAACATGATCTGCTGTAATGGTTTTGATTAGTAGTTTCATCGTTAATCATCGCCTTCATTGATATTTCTGGCAGTAGTAATTGTCATTGTTTATTGATATCGCATCGCATCATTGTCATCTTTATCTTTATAATTTCCTTTTCAATAAGATTTGGTATATTTGTTTGTATATATATATATATATATATATATATATATATATATATATATAATATATATATATATATATATATAATATATATATATATGTGTGTGTGTGTGTGGGTTGTTTTTGGTTGGGTTTTTTTTTTTTTGGGGGGGGGGGGGTTGCTGTTGTTGTTGTTGTTGTTTTTCTTTTTTCTTTTCCTTTCTTAGATGGCTTGACGAAAAAAAGCAAGTATTTTGCTTATTCAATGTACCATCTGGAAATAAAAGTTTGACTTTGACTTTGACTTTGACACAAGCCCCAATTATCAACGAGAACACAAAAAATATTAAGATAAACGAAGAACACTCTCAAACAAGGTTACAAGCAAATATAACACACACACACACACACACACACACACAACACACACACACACACACACACAACACACACACACACACACACACACACACACACAACACACACACACACACACAACACACATTATATTCACAATCAACTATAAAAAAAAAACATTTTCAATAATGGCCTAACAATAATTTCCAGCAAAATCGTAAATGGTTCTAAGCAGGAGTAGGAAACATGTTGATACAGCTTCTTTCATGGCCCCTTGTCCTTCCTTCATTCTTCACTGTCCATATGTCCCCACTCAGTCCACGTGCGAGAGAGAGAGAGAAGAGAGAGAGAGAGAGAGAGAGAGAGAGAGAGAGAGAGGTGAGAGAGAGAGAGAGAGAGAGAGAGAGAGGAGAGAGAGAGAGAGAGAGAGAGAGAATGACAAATTGACAAATGACAATGACAAATTCTTTTATTTCGAGGATAATGAATAAGCACACATGTGCTTTTTTACATCCAGCCCCGCCCCGTTAGGGATACATCTTAATAATAATAACCCAATACTTATACAGTCTCACATAAAAACAAGGGGAAATAACCTTTTCAAAACAGCTCCCCCCCAGCAACCCTCCCCCCCCCCCAAAGCAAGCAATTAAAAGAAAATCCTAGAATACCCCACCCCTACCCCCACCCCCCAAAAAACCCTAACCAAAACAAACAAACAAACAAACAAAAGAGAAGGAAAAACCAAACCAACAAAAGATGATAAAAAAGAGAAAAACAGACAGACAACAACAACAAGAACAAGAGCAACAACAAAGCCAAGAAAAATATAACACAACCAAACTTAATAAGTCATAAAGATAAACATCTACACATTGTCAAATGGTACACATACTTGTTACACATAATTATAAGATATTGAAATAGGGCACTCATTAAAACTTAAGTACAGAGGCAAGTCCAATAAAGTATTGAAAATATAAAAATATGAATCCTTCATCAGGATATACTATGACTATAAGCAGGACGATAAAAGGTGAGAGAGAGAGAGACAGAGACAGAGAGACAGAGAGTGTGTGTGTGTGTATTTCAGAGATAATATCCAATAAATAAATCCCAAAACAGTATGCAATCCCATCAACACTCATTTTAGATTATACTCGTTTCAAATTATATGTCATGATAATGAAATAAATTTAATACCAGCAATACATCCACACAATAAAAACAAGAAACAAACCAAGAAGAAATTTAAAACTATACAGTCGTTTAGGGAGAGAATATGGGTGGGTGAGTGAGTGAGTGTGTGTGTGTATGTGTGTGTGTGTGTGTGTGGTGTGTGTGTTTGAGCGTGTGTGTGTGTGTGGGGGGGGGGGGGGGGGGGGGGGGGGGGGGTTCAGGGATAATACTAAATATGTATACTCAATTGACACACAATCAACACAAAACAATTTTTAATTTGCTCACTGCAAATTGAATGTTCTGGTACATAAATAAGTGCAATACCCATCATCTCCTCTTAATAAGAGGGGGAAAATAGCACTAAGTCATAAAAAAGAACATCTACACATGTAAGTAATAGAAACAAATTCTTTTTTTCCAGGATAATGAATAAGTATTCATGGGTCACATTTAAAAATGCACTCAGTACTCGTACTTTCAAGCAGAAGAGCAAAGGGAAAAACTTTTTTTTATAAAGAAAAAGAGAGAAGAAGAAAAAAACAATACAAAACATACAAACAAAACAAACAAAACAACCCCCGACGAGCAAAAGACAAAACATACCCCAGAAACCCCCCTCCCCCCCCCCCCCCCCCCCCCCCCCCCCCCCCCCCCACCCCCCCCCCCCCCCCCCCCAAAAAAAAAAAAAAAAAAAAAGGCAAAGCAACAAACATCAAAAAGAAAAAGAAAAAAAAGAAGAAATAAAACAAACCAAAAAACAAACAACAACAAAAAAAAGCAGACAAAAACACCCTTCCAATAAACAAACAAAAAAAACAAGAAAAAACACAGCATCAAACAACCAAATGAGAAAAAAACACACAAAAAACCACAAAAAAAACAAACAACAAAAAAACAAAACAATAATAAAAAAACAAAAACAAAAAAAAACAGCACCTTTCCCCTTCCACACACACACACACATACATACACCAAAACAAAAAATACTTACAAAGCGAAAAACCCAACAAATCACCACAAAGACATAAGTAACAATACAGCAATACAACAGTGAGAGAGACAATGACAATGACAATGGACATGACAAATTCTTTTATTTCGAGGATAATTGAATAAGCACACATGTGCTCTTTTTTACAATCCAGTCCCCGCCCGTTAGGGATACATTCTTAATAAGAATACCCAATAACTATACAGTCTCACAATAAAACAAGGGGGAAATAACCCTTTTCAAACAGAGAGAGAGTGAGAGAGAGAGAGAGAGAGAGAGAGAGTAAGCCAAACTTATAAATCATAAATGACACCTTCATATTGTAGAATAGTACAGTTAGTTGTTACACAGGTAATAAGAGATATTAAAATAGGAGATTCACTGGAGTCAAGTACAGTCAACAAAGTCCAAAATAATATTGAAAATCGAAAGTATGAATATGCCCTTTATTAGAATACACAATAACATAGAAGGGGGAGAGAGAAGGGGAGAGAGAGGGAGAGAGAGAGAGTGAGTGTGAGAGAGAGAGAGAGGAGAGAGAAGAGAGAGAGAGAATGAATTAATTGCCATATCGGTCTTAGGCATTAATACAGAGAGAGAGACAGAGAGAGAGAGAGAAGGGAGAGATGGGATGAGAGAGAGACAGGATTGAGAGAGAGTGAGAGTGAGAGAGAGTGTGCGTGTGTGTGTGTGTGTGTGTGTGTGTGTGTGTGTTTCAGAGATGGTACTAAATAATACTTCTCAAACAGTACCGATTCACCTTGGAATTATTTTTGATTACTCATACACAAAATGTTATGATAAAGAAAAAAAATAATAATTAATTAAAAAAAAAAACCTCATACGCTCACCTTGGAACTTATTTGATTACTTCACACAAAAAATATGTTATGATAAAAACATTTTTAAAAAATTAATAAATAAAAAAAACCTGTACCCCATATTCTTACACAATAAAAACAAGAAAAGAAGAAAGAAAGAGAAAGAAAAAAACAACAACCAGGCCAAATTCTATAAGGTCATAGAGAGAGAGGAGAGAGAGAGGAGAGAGAGGTGAGAAGAGAGAGAGAGTGAGAGAGAGAGAGAGTGTGTGTTTCAGTGATAACTCTAAATATATAATTCTCAAGCACAGTGACCGTCAAACACCAAGTTCTGATGATACTCATGCCAGATTTATTTGTCAAGATTATGAAATAAATCATTCCCGTTTACTCATACAATAAAAACAAGGAAGAGGAGAAAGGGGGGGGTGAAAAGCCAAGTCTTTAAGGTCATGGACGAGAGAGAGAGAGTCGGAGAGAGAGAGAGAGAGAGGAGGAGAGAGAGAGAGAGAGAGAGAGAGTTTCGAGGATAATACTAAAATGTATAAATTCTCGAGAAGCACAGATCACATCAACATCTTTTCGAATATACACGTACAAATTGAACGCCATGAAGAAAAAAGAAAAAGCCCAACGTCAATCAATCAAGCATATAAGGGAAAAAAAAAATCGCTATGTCATAAAATGAACATTATACTTGTAGTAAGAGAGAGAGATGGGGGGAGGGGGGGGTGAGGGGGGGGGGAAGAGAGATGAGAGAGAGTGGGAGGAGTTGTGTGCGTTTGTGTTTGTTGTGTGTGTGTGTAGTGTGTTAAAAGATTTATGCTTTGTTTTGTAAACAAGCAGACAAATAAGACATAGGAAAAAAAATACTGATATCATTCTCAAAACAGCAGATTCATCACTGTCAACACTCTATTTCAATATACTCGTAAGTACAGATTAACAACATATTAATGTTTGATAGATACATTTTAATAACTAAAGTGTTTAGTTTAAAAAAGCCAAAAAAAAAAGTAAAGAATAATTAATTTTAAAAAAAAAAAATTAAAAAAAAAAAAAAAGCTTACACTTTGCTAAACTCATTTTCTCAACAACAATGAAAATTTGAAAGGGAGAGAGAGAGAGAGGGAGAGAGGACAACAGTCTGACATACATACAGGTGAAGGGAAAGGGAAGGGCAGATAGGTAGGATGGAAAAGGTAGATAGGTAAGGGAGGATATGCAACTTTGCTTTTAAGGCTATGGACTGTGGTTTGTTATTGTTGATGTATCAAGTGAGTTGATAATTGAGTTTTGTTAGATGTTATTGATTGATGTTGTTTAACTGAATCTGGAAGGGAGTTCCACAGCATGGCCTGAGTAAAGTAGATAGATTTGAATAAGTCTATTCTCGGGAAATAGAGAGAGAGAGAGAAGAGACGAGGAGAGTGAGAGAGCAGAGAGAGAGGAGAGGAGTGGAGAGAGGGAATGAGAGTGAGAGAGAGAGAGGCACCTTATACTATGATTATTATAGGGTGTAGTCAGACAAAAATATAATGATCATTTTCAAGCTCTTTAAGAATCCTCATTATTTTTGCTGATCATTTCTAATTTTCATGGACTACCTGTGTTGCTATGATTACCCCCCCCCCCCCCCACCCCCCCCCCCCCCCCCCCCCCCCCCCCCCCCCCCCCCCACAAAAAAAAAAAAAAAAAAAAAAAAAATTACCAAAAACAAGTACATGGTGCAGTTCAAAAAAAGCAAAATCTAGAGTTGGTTTGTAGCCTTGGGCTACACACCGGTGTTAATTTGGGGGTCAATTCTATAGAGTGCGAGTGGAAAAAACTGTTGGTGATTTTCACAGATTTTTTAAAGCATGAAATGATGCACTGTGCACTTGGTTTTTGGATTGAGCACATAGAGCAATACCAGGTAGTCACGAGAAAGTTGGAAATAACCATCAAATGAGGTTTGCCTGTATTCCTACAGCGTTGACCCCGCGCATGCATATTGCGGTAAGGAAGCTAGCAGACAACAAAGGACTGAGGGGGTACAGTGTTTGCTGAAAAATAAAAAAATTTCAAACCTACCAAATTTGTTTTCAAAATCACATGAGTTTTGAGTCAGAGGCTAGTCTTTCACAAAAAGTGGTTTTTATTTCTGTGGATGCCTTAGTGCGTGCGGTATGAATATAAGAGTTACATAGAAAAACAGAAGGAAAAGAGTGATTTTACTGGTGTGTAGCCTTGACTCACTTCTGTACATTTTCGATCTTTATTACCAAAAGAGCTTTTAGGGGAGGCTATCATGCTCAATTTCCTCTTTGTCTTCTGCTGAAGATCTGTTGTCACTGGGTTTACATTACTCGTTTGAGCTTCAAACGAAAGATGGTAAGAATTTAAATATGTGTAGCTTCTTTAGTTCTTTTGGTTTTACATTCAGCAAGACATTTTGTACCTCGTGGATGAATGTCTTTGTATGGCAACGCTTTATTTTTTGGAAGCATCCTTCCATAAACTCCCAAAAGAGGAACAAGAGCTCACTAAATTGTCATTGACGAGTTTAGACTCAATTTTAACGGCTTGAGCAGATGAGGAAAATTTGGCGAACACAGTAAAAGATACTGATAAATTACTTCCTCAGTCATATGCGAGTCCAGAAAATCTTTTCTGCGGGACTTGGTATAATTTTCTGTAGAAAATGTCTAACTTATTCAGTTATTGTTATTTGATTTCCAAACGAGTTTCAATCTTTCATACTCCAGTAACTCCTGCAACCCTGGTGGTCTTTTCAGAAATTATGATTTATATATATTCTGATCGCTGTGATTGCATACCATGGTTGCATTATATATCCGAATCAGTTCAGTATACATTCGGAAATGATCATCATGTGCCAGAAGAAATGTCAACACAGACACAGAGACCTGTGAGTGTGACAGAGTCAACACAGCTCTAGTCTAACTGAAGTAACTCTAAGACTAGGGCAACACTGGCCTTGGCTTAATTAATTGCCACAAAGACCACCAAAGTGATGCACATGCGCATTTATGGTACAGACACCCCTTAGAATATCACAATCAATGGAACTGATCTGGATTATATTAAAAATATCAAATATTCAGGAACTGTAAAACTAAAAGAGAGTAGTGCCAGTAGTAGTGGCTCCTGTCTACAGTGCCTTACTTAAAAGTTAAGGCCAGTGCCTTTTAATAAAAGTTAATTCCCTCTGTCATTTTGTGTATGATATCATATATGTAGAAGATCAAATGGAATATGCACGTATTAAAGATCCCATAATTTTTGTCACATTGTCAGTGTTCATTGGATTACAGAAACACAAACAAAACAATGAAACTTAGTCAACATGCACCCTGAACAGAGAATTGAGCTGCTCTGATTTAGAATGTGTTGGCTGAGGCTAGCAGGCAGGCCTGCAGTTTTACAAGCACAGGAGAAGACCAGGCACTGCACACCTCACCGGGTAAGGGAATGCACAGAGACAGAGAATGGGTTTGCAAAGTGTTATGTGTGCATATCAAAAGGTCAGTTTTTAATCTCATTGGAAGGGCTTGCAATAGTTTTCAAAGAGGATTGGAGTTGGAGCAGCTCTAACAGTCTAAGTTAAAATTAGAGATAAAATTAAATCCAAGAAGATCCTGTCACAAACAATGTATGCACCTGAATGTTTTTCTGCCAACTTTAGCTAAATCACAAAATGAATAATACTACAACTGCTGAACTAGACATTTAAATCCATGTAGATCTAGTCTCAGAATACTTCACAAATCATGTAAATTGTAAAGAGAGGTGCAGTAGGCAAATTGTCTGACTTACTGATTGATGCCATGATGGTCAGACATTCTGTATGGATGTGGCTCAGAATTTGAAGAAGAATGAAAGGTTGGGAATTGACATATGTAGTAATTATCTCCAGTGTAGCTTAGTGCAGGCTCAGTGCTGTATTTTTCTCTTCTGTTCAATCTATTCATGATTGCTTTTTTAAAAAAAAAGCAGATCTTATATAATTTTCTGTTAAATTTATTCAGCATTACAAGTGGAAGCTGAATTTTTATTATCGTTTTATTATCTTTAAAAAAAAAAGGGAAACGTTCATTTTTTATTTTATTGACTGATTGAGGGGCGCCCCCCCCCCTTTATTGATTTGTGTTTTAAATTTAAGTTGGGTTCATTTACCTCTTTCAGTTGTAGATTAGATAAGTTCATATTTTAACCCTTGTGTTGTAACAAATGAAAATGATGAGGATGCAATGGCATGAAAAGATAAGAATACTTTTGCTTTCATGCTTAGAACATAGTATAAATTTATAAACTTGTAAGTTGATATTGGGTTAGGAATGGTCTTTTCTTTTCAGATGCTGTTTTATTCCATGTTTATTTTGACACTGAAAGTTGGGTGGGGCTAGGGGGAATGATAATAAAGAAAAGAAAACTTGAAACAAACAACAAAACAACCCGGTATTATGAAAGCCTGACGCCAAAAGTCATGAATCTGATTCAATGAATGATTCAGTGGCAACCACCTATTTGTAAAACTTGTTGTGGATTTGCTGATGGGTGATTCTCTGTTTGTTAGATTTAGAATGAAAAATTCATTATCATAAACTAGATATATATGTCATTGAGAACATATGGGTTCTATAGAACTAATGGGAGGATAAAAAAACAACCCACCCCAAAACATAGAAAGTTGAATTTTGATTTGGAATCTGTGTAGAGAACATTGTCATGTTTTATGTCATTATTTAACAGGTAGTATTTTATCTTTTACGGACTTTATATAAAGACCTACCTGAACTCACCTCAGTTTTTTAATTTGTTTTTTTAACGCAGGATGTGACATCAGAAGCAGAGGCACACGAGAAAGCTCTCAGGGAAGAGGCGGAGCCACGTAAGAAGATCAAGGTACAAAACACAACCCCCACCGATGCCGCCGCTGAGCGCAGGATCCAAGACCCAAGACGACGAAACAAAACAATCTCATTCCATCCACGAAAGAGGAACAGATCCGTGGCCTTGTGGTCACCAAAGATGAATCATCCAAGCTGAACAGTGCCAGCAACAAAACCACCACCACCACCGCTACTACTACCACCACCACCATCAGAAATAATGACAATCAAAACGATGGTGCTGAGCTTTTTCCGAAAGAGGACGAAACAGAGAGTGACCACAAGGGGGAGGAGGACTGCCCGGAGAAGAGCAGGAGGGGTGAAGGGGAGGGCAAGGACGGTTGTGGAACACTAAAAGAGTTCATGGTGAGGGAGCAGTGAACCCCTGACGTGGACTTGTCGACAAGCTGTGTGCGGAAAATGCAGGAGAAGAAGTTGTGGGGACTGGCTTAATGTTTGGACGAGCTGCAGAAGAACGTGAGGAGGGTGTTCTTGTCGGAAGGACAGCTGTAGTGAGTAATGTTGTAATTGGGGAGGTGGAGGGTGAAAGGGTGAGTGTGTGTGTGTGTGTGTGTGTTTTTCACATGTATGTGTATGTTTGTTGTGTGTGTGTGTTTATTTTATTTATTTTTTTATTCTTTTTATTTCAAGGTTATTGGAATAAGCATTCTTTCATACATCCCTGTTGTATGCAGTTTTTATATAATGTTGTCATCTGTTCCCACTGACATGCAATAGCCTACTCTTCCGAAAAGCAGAACAAGTTTTAACGTGTGTGGGTACGTGCGCACGTGTGTGTGTGTGTGTGTGCACAACTCTGTGTGTGCGTGTGTGTGTTTGTGTCTGTGAAACAGAGAGGGAGAGAGAGAACTCGAACTTGAACTCGAACTCAAACTCGAAAGATTTATTCCCAAAAAGGCCATTGGCCCATACATGAAGGGGGATTGCTGAGCTGCTTAGTATTTTAGTGAGAAAAATAAGGAAGCACAAAAATAGCCCCCAAAAAAAAAAAATTTTGTTACTGTATAACCACAAACACACAATAAAAATCTTATTTTAAAAAAATATTGACTTAAGAAACCAAGATATCTCTTATTCTAAAGGCTTTCACCAAATTATAAAGCAAGGGCTGCGCACAATATCAGGGTGATTAGATTACTGAGTGAGAATAATGGACAGACCAGCACAAAAATTGCACTCCATCTTCCACTGTTTGTTACATTAATGGGCATAGCAACCTGAGGTCTTCTTCATCATGTTCTATGTAAATTTATGAACATTTACTGTCTGATTACACCACGTCTGAAATTAGACATGATTCTTTTCAAATGTATGTCCATATCAAGCTTTTAGATAGGTTTACATCGTGTGAGCCTATTATAACTGTCTGTAATTTGAACATCTTTCACTGTTTTGTATATGAACCACTCCACTGCTGCCAACGGGCAGTCAATCATATCTTTGCCTGAAAACGTTGAAAAATCTACAATTGCCGACACCTTGATTGGAGCCAACAAAACCCAAAGCCACGTTTACATAAACAGGTATGTATAAATTTGTGAAGCCGGGTGCTTTCCCCCTTGGACATCTAGATCATAAGCATCTTGTAAGACTTTCAAAGGTACCTGCACTTATCCATATGCAGAATCTTAATCAATATCTAGTGCCATCTTACAGGCAGCATTAACTGAGAGAGGATATCTATTGGTTGTCACTATAAACAAGATCATTACGGTGTAAGCATCTATTAAGCCTAAAAAACTCTTTAAAGCAAAGAAGGTGCTTCTGATTCACAAATGTGTTACGCTGGCATCCATTCCCAAATTTCCGCGCCATATAACACAGTGGGTGTATTAGTGATCAATTTATCTGATTGAACAAGTCAAAAGCCATTATTTATTCAGTATTGTATTTTTTCAAAACAATTAACAAGCTTTTTTACCTCGACTGCCAGATCTTTACATGCAGTGTTGAAACTATGCTTTGTAGAAAAAAAACAGATTCCTAAAATATTGATATGTACATTAATCACACTATTCAACAGGCATTACTTTTCCATTTGTAAGCCATTTTTCGTGAGCAGCTAACTAACACCTTTTCTGAATACTACAATATTACTCATATTCAGATTAACCTTAGATCAAGGCTGTTCTGGCAGCACTGCTTTAAGCTATTCAGCTGCTGTTGTAAGCCTACAAATCGTTCAGATAGCAGGATGGACATCTTCAGCAAGCAGGAAGAATAAAACATTTCTGTGAAATCTTGGGGGATAAATTGACTGTTAGCCTTATTAATGACTTCTATGGCTAACTCATTAATGAAAACAGAACAAAAGAGGGCTACACACATCACCCTGTTTGATCCCCGTGGTGCTGTATATTATGTCCGTCAGCTTAGATCCACATCTTATTCTGCTTCTGACATTCTGATACATGGCTCTCAAACAATGTTATAATTTACCCTTCACACCATTTTTCAGGAGGATAGGCCATAACAAGTTTCTATTAGTATTAACAGAATCAAATGCCTTTTCAAAGTCAATAAATGCTACATAGAGCTTACGGTTATGAGCAAACTGTTTCTGGATAAATGCAAGTAGAGTAAATGTATATATGATCTATAGTGGAATACCCTCTCTTAAAACCAGCTTGGTGTTCACCTGTAATGTTATTTTTCTTAACCCATTTCTGTAACCTATTATTAATG
>CM054166.1:36617606-36735106 GCA_028751875.1 Rapana venosa
TTTGTATTGTATTATGCTGTATTTTTGTGTGATTATATTATCTTACATGAAGGTGCATTTCTTCAAGCGAGCAAGCTGTCATTTTTGGGGTTGAGTGAGGCATGTTGGTACTTTCTATTTTTGTTGTTGTTGTTGTGCATGTTATAGATTGGTTTACTGAAGAAAGTGGGTGTGTTTCTGTATATTTTGATCTGTGGACAATTCTCTAGCTGCTGTGGGTTCTTCTAAAATGCATACTGGACACAGATGTAAATAACGGTATACATTTTGGTTTTTTGTTTAAAAAAAAAAAATATATATATATATTAACCTACCCCCTCCACCCTCCAAATAACAAAACAAAACAAAAAAAAAACAAACCTTAAAAAGGGGAACCCTTAGGATTATTTCTTCATGATTCGTTTTAGATGGTTTTGGATTAATTTTCTTCATGATTCGTTTTAGATGGTTTTGGATTAATTTGAAGCGTAAACTGATTTTAATCTTTGTCAGGAAGACAAAGCGAGAAGGAATATAGATGATCACAGATATACATGTCAGGAAAGTTTCTTTGTTGTTGTGTTTTTTTGGTATTGGTTCCTTCACTAGAGCTCCAAGGTTTACTTAGGGTGAGATTCTTGTGTATGCAACCGTGTTTGCCCACCATTAAGGTAGCCGCATTCCAACTTCAGGGACAATGACTAAACATGACCCCCAGTGTGCATGTCTGTTCTTTTTCTTTTTCACTCTTAATGGCACAAAGGGCTTACTCTTCCGAAAAGCTGAATGTGTGCAAGATGTTCTGCTGTGTGCGTTTGCTTATGGGGGGCTTCAGGCTGGAGTCTCATCCAGAGGACTTTCAGGGAAGTGGAGTCGGTTCTAATCTTTTGTTTAGGGGGAAAATCTCTTCAAATGGGTGTCTCGGTGGTGGCTTGAACCTGGGCTCGATCCTGGGCCATCAAATCAGGTGCGCAACACTTTAACCACTAAGCTACCCCCTCCCAACCCCCCTCAGCCATGCTCTCAGAAAGTTTTCTATTTTTTATATGCGATCATGTAATGTAAAAATGTTGTTAAAACCAAAGGAAGAAGTACTATTAGGCACAAAGCTGTATCAACATTACAAAGGGAACACACAACCAACCAGCAAGGACATAACCCGCAAAAGTATGCATTGTTTTGTATGCTATCAAGATACTTCTCCTGTCCCTTTTGTTCGGCCTTTAACCTGTCCTGTCATTTGTATTCGTCGAAGATTGGTATATTAGCAGGACTTGGAATCCATTGGGTCTGAGTGGGTATTGCATTTGACTCGTGATCCAGTGATTATAGGTTCAAATCCTTCTTATGGCCACATGTGTGCACACGCACACTCACACATACTCTCACACCACAGACACACACTCACCACACTCACATACTCTCAAACCACAGACACTCACACCACTCACACCACACACTAACACACACACACACACACACACACACACACACACACCACACACACACACACACACACACACACACACAGCCTTGAACAAAACACAAATGATCTGAAAGTTGTTGAATCCTGTTGCTCTCAGTAAAGATCTGTCTGCTGACAGTATTAGTTAGAGCAACCAGTCTTTCAGAGGGGATGAGTTGTATGAATGATATTCGTTGTCAGATTACAAGAGTAGCTTTTTGGCAAAAAAAGAAACAAGGTCCCCCCCCCCCCCCCCCCCCCCCCACCCCCCCCCCCCCCCCCCCCCCACCCCCCCCCCCCCCCACCCCCCACCCCCTCCCCCCCCCCCCCCCCCCCTGCCTTGTTTGTGTTGGGTGGGGGGACTTGATTGGTAGTGGTGGTGGTCTAATAATCTCCCTATGTTAGGGAGGAGATACCCCCCTTTCCAGTTCACATGCACTGTGCGCCTTTGTAAGCTACTGTAACAGTATGTGGTGATTGGAGAAGGGTAGTAATGGTTGGTTACCCTATAGTGGGTTTCCCGTAGGGAAAAAGTTTAAAGTTTGTTTATATGACGTGGTGGTATTTAGACTTGTGCTGATCATGATTATGCAGGTTAATTTGTGGGGTTTTTGTGGAGGTGAATATGGTGCAGAAAGTGTTATGATGTTTGTGTAGAAGTATTTATTTGTTTATTTATTTTGATGTTTATAAATTCTATTTTAACACATATACGATTTGTTTTTCCGTGAGGGTGTCTTTCAGTCTCTTCCTGTTGTATTTATTTTTTGTATGCCTGTGACAAGTTGGATGTATTTATCATGGGGAATATGTATGCTGTGAATGTATCATAAACATGAATACATGTACTGATATGTGTGATGGACACAGACACAAATTGAGAAAGGAAAGAAATGATCCTGTTGTTAAAAGAGAGAATGTTGAAGGGATTGATGGTGAGGAACAGGAAACGCTATTTCCCTGTTTGGTATTATTTGTGAATATGCACTTTAGTAGAGATAATGATAGTAATGTGTCTGTGTGTCTTTTATTTTTATTATTGTTATCGTTTATTTGTTATGCAGAATTGTAAATTTTGTCATTTTTCTCTTACTGGCACATGACCTCTTTGTGTGTGTGTGGTGTGTGTGTGTGTGTGTGTAGTGTGTGTGAGTGTTTGTGTGTGTGAGTGGCTGGGTGTGGGTGTGTATGGATTGCTTTCCTTTAACATTTTCCCACTTCGTGTGTATTTATATACACATGTTTGTTAGTGTTGTTTTTGATTTTATGTCTAGTTGTGTGTGTATGTATGTGCATGCATGCATGCGTGAGAGAGTATATTTGTACACACGCATGCACGCACACGCACACACACACACACACACTGTCTTTCGGAAGAGTAGGACATTGTGTGCCTGTGGGAATGGATGACAAAATTTACAAAACCCTTGGCTCTACACACGGGGACTGGATGCAAAAAAGCGCACGAGTCCTTGTTCCATTATCCTTGAAATAAAAGGATAAATAAATAAAACACACATGCGTATCCCAGTGCACCCCCCTTCAATACACCTCCCCCCCAAAAAAAAGAACCAAACCAAACCAAAACAAAACAACTCCAGTCTTCCTGTCCAGGCTTCTACCCCACCATTCTTTTAGAAACAGAATTTTTGGAAAAGATTTTCCTTTGTGAGTGGCCAATCACGTTTGTCAGGGGGCTTTTTTTTTCTCCACACCTAAGGTTTTTACATTTTCATCTTCGCCAAATGCCGCTTTTGACTACACAAAAGGTGATGGGGGTTTTCAGTACCTAACTTTAAATTACAGAGAGGCTTTTCTGTGTCTTGATTTTGCAAGCAATGCAAGGGATAGGGGTACTTCAGGACTTCAGAGAGAGAGACAGATATTTGTTTGTTTTCCCTTAACTATATGCTGCATGACCACCACCACTGTGCACACACATACAAACCACCTGAAACCCCATGCATGAGCACACACACCCCGCAATGCAAAACAACTGCGTAAACACCCCTTTTCTAGGTGTGACAATTTACGTCATCATCACACTTTCGGTGATGTTGACATTTGTGTCATCACCACACTTTTCTGGTGATGTGCTTTTTTTGGTCATCACCACACTGTTCTGGTGTGTGGCATTTGTGTCATCCCCACACTGTTCTGGTGTTTGGCATTTTGTGTCATCAAACCTTTTTGGTATGTGGCTTTTGTGCACCCCACCTTTCTGGTGAGTGACATTTTGTGTATCACCACACTGTTCTGGTGTTTTGGGGATTTGTGTCATCACCACACTGTTCGATGATGTGGCTTTGTTCATTACACAGTCACCAGGGGGATCCTGCCTACCCGGGTAGAGTAGTTTTGGGTTGCTGGAACGGAATCACTGCTTGTCATGAATTATTGTGAAAAAGGGAAGATCGAAAAATTGTACTTTTTTAAATTCAGTTTGACAAGTGGGGTTGGTTTATCGTGAAAAGATGATCATATATATTATATAATATGTTTATATATATATATATATATAATTATAATATATTTATCATCTTATATAATATTTTTGTTCACAAGTGATATACAGTTATTCGTTTGATATGATTATAGCAGTGCAATGAACTTCACCTACGTGCTGAAAACAAATGGTGCGAAGGGTTAGATGGTTTGTTTGGTGGGGAAAAGCTCGTCCCACCTCTTTAAAAAACAAGGATGCAGGCTGATACTAGCTGTTTTGGCAAGAATGTTCATGTTAGTCACTGAGCCTTGGAAATAGTAGTTTTAAACTGTTTTGGGGTTTATCCTTGGATTTATTTTTATTTAAAAAGAAACAATTTTTTTTGGACCGGTTTGTTTTTATCCACAATGGGGTTTGTAAGGTAGAATTGAATGAGAAAATTTAGGGCACACAGTAAAACAATTCTTTCCCCTATTTTAAAGTGACTTAGGGGGAAATTAAAATGGGAAACGGGGAAAAAATTTTTGTCATGTTTTGAAAAAAACGGTAAAGTTGGATAGGAAAGGGGGGTGGTGGTTGTATATGAAAAAATCACACCAAGTGAACCCAAGCTCGGGGGGACAAAAGCAAGAAATAAATAAAAAAACACGTAAATAACAGCACAGCGGGGGAGAACACCAGCCATATTTATTTTAGACCCCACCCAACCCCATATGCTTTGTTCGAAACGCCAGTTGAAGAAATTTGTTGTCCTTTTTGTGTTTTTTTCCTTGCAAGATTTTTTATGAAGGTGGGGAAAATAATTAGGTTTTTCTAAGCATGGAACTCTTGTCTTATTTATTATTTTTTTTTTTTTAGAAAGAAAGCGTAGTAGGTTTTATGATAGGGCCATGTCGCGCTCTTTCTAGTTATCTGTGATTTGTTAAGGTAATTTACTCAAGATCTGATCAAGTAAAACATTTTTGCGGGTTTTTATTTTCTGATTTAAAGAAGTAGTTTTGGGAAAAATTTTTGTGTAATCATATGCATGGATATTTTTTTCCTTCCTCTCTTCAGAGGTAACACAAAATTTGTACATAACAAATTAAAATTTTTATTTTTAATTTTTAAAAATTGATTTTACCACTTTAAGTTGAGATTTCTCTGCATGAAATTTGGGCGCTCCTCCGGGGAGAGCACACAACTAAAGAACAGCGCCCCTTTTTTTTGGGGGGGGGGGGGTCTGTATTTTTTTTCCCATCGGAGGGCTTTTTCTAAAAATTTTGCTGGGAAACTTCTTGTTGCCAGGGGTTCTTTTACGTGGTGAATAATTTTGAGTAACCACGGGCCCCTTGGGTTTATCGTCCACCGAATCACTAGCCCCCAACCACCCTCAGGGTCTAATGGTGGGGGGAAAGTTTCGGGCCCAAACGGGATTCGCCCACCGCACACTTCCGCCCAGTTTTTTTCGCTTTCTAGACAGGTGCGTTACCACAGCCACAAAACATACCTACAACCATAGACACTGTAATAAAAAATCCTCATGAAAATGTTTTCAAATCACCTTTTTTTTTCTGCTGTACTGAATTTCCACCCATACCCCCCCACCCCCTTTTCCAATGTTTTCACAACACACACACACACACAGCCACAGCACAGACTTCCTTGAAAAAGAAAGGAGAAGAATGAGGGAACGTTGATAACACGGTAGGAATTTATCCGTAATACGTTGCACACTGGTTGCTTGCAACAAGGGGACTTAAGAATCCAGTGAAAAATCTGAGAGGGCCCGGAACAATGGGGGGCAAGTAGATTCGATTGTACTTTTTCCGGGCAATCATTTGTACTGTAGTATGGGGGGTGTTTTTTTTTGGGTTTGTAGTTTTTGAAAAATTTTGGAAACCCCCACATAACTGAAAAAAAGGCCCCCATTCCCCCCCCCCCCCCCCCCCCTCCCCTTGGATTTGTGATAATGCCAAACAACCACCACCACCCCAACCACCCCTCAAAAATCACTGTCTACTAAATCAGTTCTAATGCTTTAGCTGTAAAGTCCATTTCCTCTCCCCCCAAAAAAAAACCCTATCAAACTTCTTATGAGAGAGAGAGAGAGAGTACTGTTTGAGCAAATAATTACATTTGACAGTGAAGTCAAGCATATTCAACTTAATCATTTTTTTCAGATACTTCTTTGCAAGAGATTTTGGTGGTTGGTTTGTTTCTGAATTTTCAATTATGATTTTTCAAATAATGTTTTGGGAATGAAAAAATTGTAGAAACCCGTTGTTTGACGACAAATTATATTTAAAAAAAAAAGCAAAATACTGAATTTTGTTAATTTTAAAAAATAATGTACAAACTACGCATAAATTTTTTTTTTATTATTTATTTTTTACATTTTGAAATCATTCTATACCTTCTTCAGAAAGCAGTATGAAAATCAAATATGACCAAAAATTCGTTGTTGACAAATGATACGGACATTATGTTTGTGATATACATACAACAAAACATTCCTAGATCATATGAGCCTTAACAAGATCATGTTGATGCTTTGTATTGTCTTGCTATAATACTTATGATTATGTGAAAGTATTGTCTTAAAAAAAGTGCAAGGTGGAGTCATGGCTTTTCCCTCTTGTTTTTGTTTGTTCACTATTGGGATGATTTAGTGTTATTTCATGTGGGAATGTGTTCTGATTTGACATTCATTAAAATGAAACTTGGTCATTTTGGCTTTAAAGGGGGGGGGGGGGGGGGGGGGGGGGGGGGGGGGGGGGGGGGGGGGGGGGGGGGGGGGGGGGGGGGGGGGGGGGGGGGGGGGGGGGGGGGGGGGGGGGGGGGGGGGGGGGGGGGGGGGGGGGGGGGGGGGGGGGGGGGGGGGGGGGGTTTTTTTTAACTTTTTTTTTTTGCCAAGGGGGTTTTTTGCGCGTTTTTCGCACAGGGACCTCGGGTTTATTGCTATCCGATGGACTTTTTGGGGAGAGTAAGTCGGCACCGATGTTGCTCCAGAGGAAAAATTTCCCCTTGAATGGAATCGAATCGGGGCAGCAGATCAAAACATCACTCTAACCTCCCGGGTATCCCGTCTTTCCAGCCTGAGCCCGAGGATCTCTAGGCAAGGCCCTGTTGCGTTTTGTTGCAACTCATATATAATCCAACACCACAAAAGATAGCCATCCCGAGAGTCCAGAGTCAGGGTGGGAAAAACTACTCGGTTTAGCAACATGCTCAGGGTCAGGCTTGAAAAGATTAAACCAGTTTCGGCTATTTTTAGAAAAAAAAACAAAAGGCATCCCCCCCAAAAAAAGATTACTAATGCATTGCACTGCTTTTGTGTGTTTGAATAAAACTGAGCTGAAAAAAACTACAGTGAATTGTAAATAATTTATTGTTGATGCAGGCATCAGCCCTTATTACTGTAGTGTATCTATAAAGGGTATTCCAGCAGTTACTTCGCTCAGCAAAAGGGGAAACCCGGTCATAAGAAAAGCTCCCTGTTGGGGTGTGAGGGAGACGGAGAGGGTGTGTACAGTATTTCAACAAGTTGGGATTTTAGATTGTGAGAAAAATGTCCTGCAGTGTTTGTGTTAGTAAAACAAGCAAACGGGAGATTATAAGTTACATAAAATCTTTTTTTGGGAAGGGAACTTACCCTTATGGAAAATATCTTCCACAGATTTTTTTTTAGTGAAACAAGAGCCCCCCCCCCCCCAATAAAAAAAATATATAAATACAACAATTAAATTTAAACAGACACACACAAAGAATTAATTGTAAAAAATTTTTTAAAACACTGAAGAATACATTGGGGAATGCCCCAGGTTTACCAAAGGGGAGATTTTTGCACACTATTTCTGCCCCCGATTTAGAGCCACATTTTAACTTGGGGAATTTGCCAAAATAAAAATGCCAGAAAAAAAGAATGACAAACTTGTAAATGCATAAAACCTTTCCCCACCCTTTCATGACCCGTGCTCTGGGAAAAATAAAAAAAAAAACAACAAACCCTAACAAAAAAACCCAAAATAAGAAGTCCAAACAATGCTTGCAGTGATTCCCCCTTTCCCAATGCACAAAAAACTTTAACATTCCCCAAAACACAATCCAAAAACTTTTAGTCGAGAAAAAACAATTTATTTGCCATTTGAATGGAACATTTATGTGCAAACATCATTTTCACTGACCATATGAATGAATCGTCCAATTTCAAAAAGAACACAACCTTCTACCACTATCTTTCTAACCGCATGTATAAAAAACACAGATCAAATACTGACGATATTTGTGATATGAGCTTTTCATATTCTATCTCACTGTCTGCTTGAAAACTGATGTTCACTTAGCATTTTCAAACATTTTTTCATACATACACATGGAACACTTAATGGCAGCTATTTTCAACAATCATAGATCTAATTATCTTATGTGAAGTATCATTTCAATGGAAATACATTCATCAAAACTTTCAGTAATGAAAACAAAATATCTGATTCTTCTCAGGAACATTGCATTTAGCCAACAAAAATCATTCACATAAACAGAGATTCAAAACCAAAATGAACTAAACAGAGTACAACTCTGGCATTTAGCCAAAGACTCCATGCTAACAAAAACCATTTGCATAAACAGACTCAAAACCAACATGAACTAAAAGTACAACTCTGGCATTTAGCCAAAGACTCCATGCTAACTATCATTTTAAGGTAAAGGTGTTCCCGTAACTTGTGTGGTTTTTGGAGAGTCAGGTGTCAGAGACCTCAGCTTCTCTAGGGGCCAGAATATTGAGGGCAACACCCATCTCCTCTATCACTGCTTTACCTTCCCTGTCCCTAAAGAGGGCAGGTGCCCATTTACAGCTGGGTGAACTGGGGGGCTGTACTGAAGTCAAGGCACATGAAGTCACCCATCCGCAAGACAGCCATGCTCAATGCCCTCCTCCCTCCAAACTCAACGGGAACTCAACTAGTACAACTCTGTGGAAACTCGAGGTTTCCAAGCTCAAGTATCAAGGAGTGAGTATCCACTTATTTGACAAACACAACTTATGCAAGTAAGTTGGTTTCAACTTTGCAAAACTCACAAGTTGGTAGTGTCAAATCTTCATAACAAAACTTCCGCACAATGTAAACTTTAGTAAGTTTGCTTTCAACTTGATATATATACACAGTTTATGTAAACTGTTTGGAAGAGTATCAAATTTAAAAGACAAAACTTCTGCACAAAAAACTTTGGTAAAGTAAGTTTGTTTTCAACTTGATATATACAGTTTGCATAACTCATATAAGTTGGAGCATCAAATCTATGAGACAAAACTGCTGCACGAGGTAAGCTTGCTTCACATCTGATCACTTGCTGTAACTGTCAACACAAGCATCAGGAGGCAAGAGTTGTGATTCGGAATTCAGTCCACCGACATGTGCTGGATTTCGCTCAAAGAACTGTGGAGGTTTTCTGCTGTGCACTCTCTCCATAGTTTCCTGCACACCCATAACACAGCACTGAAAACAACACTGGTATACATGTACCCAGCTAGGGGAAAGAACTTGTCACCGCAGCTTAACTCTTCTACTACCGCATTCCGTTTCTCTTACTTACCACTGTATACCAAGTATTTTCTGCAGTGTCTTTCAGTTTCACACCTACTGACTTTAAAAAATAATAAAAAATCGAAATAAAGACAGATCTACATGAAACTTTCTGTACTTGTTAAGTTGTGAATAAAAATTCAATATTTCTTAGTTTGACTCTTGTGTGACTTGTTGTTGTGGAATGCTGATGGCGATTGATGTTGCGGTTGTTGCTGGCTACGGTGGTTATGCAATAATTTTTAAAATATGAACTATTTCAGAGGTAAGAATTGTAAAGATGAAGTGAAATAAAATCAACATGCAAAATAAGTAATAATGTTCAGATAATATTAGAATAACATGCAATCACACTGCAAACAAGCATACAGGCTGACGAACAAACAGCCATTGAAATCAGGTCACGGTTTGTTCAATTATATTTTGCACTTCGGCAGTGAAAAACAGAAGAAAAAAAACCATCATACTACCCACGAGTCACTAGCATCATTTTGCAAGTTTCTGGAGCACAATTTTCACGAAATTCTTCATTTTAAGCCAGTCACAGTCATATGCCCCCCTCGGCAGGATCGTTGTTTACACCACTGTCGTAGTCATCTTCATCACTCGAATCACCAATAAACACAGCACATCGATTCCACTCTGCAACTCTTGAATCCTCTGTTCAGCTTTTAAGTCCATTTCAGTCCACATAAGTTCAGATTCTGCCATTATTTTCACAGAAAATCCTCCAAAAAGTTCGTTGAAGCAGTCGCCATATTGATGCAGCTCCCTCCAAAAATTGTTACTCGATGACATCGCCGTAAAATCGAAAAAATCGGCACCAAAATCGATCAACTGAAGCCAAAATTGCAAAATGGCGGCAGCTACACTATCTGGGAGCTCACTGTGCATGTCTAAAGCGATAAGGGGTGTGAGACCATGGTATATAAATAGCGCAAAGGGAGACACTGGGTGTCCCCAGGTATTCGGCGGGCACACCCGCCCGCGGCTTCGCGGACCAAGTAGTAAGAGGGCGGGTCAACCCGCCGACGGTAGTAGGAGAGTTAAAACTGCAACTGCTTAGAAACATAAAAGAGCTGAAAATATTATATCAAGACAATAAATTAATAGGACTAATCCAAGACATATGACATAGATTTACACTATCTCCATGTCTTCTTCCTCTTCAACTATTGTTGCCTGTCCTATGAATGAAAATGCCTTGTGCTGCCGTTAAGCCCCTAACAAGTCCAGCCCAGTGCATCAGACTTGGGCATGGACTCTGTTTCTTTTTTAACCTGGAAACAAGACTTAATCAAGATGAACCTTACGATGGCAAACACTCAAACCCATGAAAAAACACACACAGAAAAGAGGGGTGGGATGGGGAAATCACATTTCTTATAACCAATATCTAATTTTTTTTTTAAACGCTTAAGAGCAAAATCTTATGTCTGAAAGGTGACAAGAAACTGCAGATTCTTTCCACAAAATACAGGCGAATGAATCCATAAACTTTTTTCTAAGAGAGAAATTACCACACACACATCAACTGAACTGGGGGGACGGGATAGCCTAGTGCTCGCAATCTGACGACCTGGGTTCGATTCCCGTTCAAGGGGCTATTTTCCCCTGGAGTTAACCCTAGTGGCGCGGTTCCCGGAATATTCCGGTAAAGGCGGGTCTAAGCTGTGTGGCGGATCCCGGGATGACGTGGGTGATCATAGTTGAAAGCTTACTTTCGCTTTCAAAGGTCAGCCAATGAATGTTAAGGCCGTTGTAGGCCCGCAGAAAGGGGTGAAGGTCGTTTGACACACACAAGCAACGAAGAATCTGATTGGTTAAGAGTGTATTTTTTTTTTTTTTCGGACCAGCCCAGATCGTCTTCAACAAAAATGGCGGCCAGCGTTTGCACTAGAATTTCTTCAAGCGTTTTTCGAGCTTTTTTACAATATTGACAGCGAGGAGGAGTTTTAGAGGCTGGATTTGGTTGAAATAAACAATGAGAGAGACGATGAGGTAAGGATTGTGGAATATTTTTGAAAAACTTGGTAAAAATCGATCGCGATCGGACTGAATCGAGCCGTGCTAGTTTTGCTGGATGGACCTCTTCGCTACTTGGCGATTTCAACGTCACAGATTGTTTTACTTTATTTTGACGCAACGAGGCTTCGAAATAACTGTTGTTGAGTCAAATCGCTATGCTGCTGGGTACTTTGCATCACATGAAATCAAGCGATCTTTGTATTTTTGTCATAGAAAGCCACCACTTGCACATTCCACCATGACGGTCGCGATGGCGTCGATCCTGTCGCTGAACTTTTCCGAGTATTTGGTGACCGATAAAGCGATACAAACTCCTTATTTTTTGAAAACTAATGGCAAGAAATAGTATTTACCTAATCATGACATTTATGCACCGCGAGAACTTTGCTTATCGTGTTAAAATCGATCCGGGGCCCTGACGGTGGAACAGTGATCGGTAGTGCGCACATAATTTTTTTGTTGATTTTTTTTACATAATCATAAACACTACTATAAAATTACACTCATTTAAAAGCATATCATCTGTTCTTTCCAGTGATTTATAGCTTAACACATTTAATTCAGTTTTATATATCAATATCAAGGGTTGTTTGAGCCCACCCTGCTCCAAAACAATGCTAGCCAATGTTAATTCAGCCAATAGAAGTGAGGCTTGTTGCTGCATATTCAGCGCTACTAGGGTTAACATCAGTGCAGACTCCACTCTCCCCAAAAGTCCTTGGGATGAGACTATAAACCGAGGTCCTGTGCGCAAACGCACGCAGAACATCTCGCATACATGTTAAATCCTGTTCCCCTGTTCGTAAGAGTAGGCCATTGTGTGCCGGTGGGAACAGATGACAAATTTACAAAACTGTACACAGATGAGGACTGGATGTAAAAAAGCACATAAGTGCTTATTCCATTATCCGCGCTATAAAATATAAAAAATTGAAAGTATTAAAAAAAGAAAAGCGCATAAGTGCTTATTCCATTATCCCTGAAATAAAACCAAAACCAAAAGGAAAGAGCTATTGTGAGTAAGAGAACATTTCTGATACAGCATGTCCACAATGTGGAAACATTTACACCAAAAGACTTTGTCCCATCCACATTGGAAAGTATCAGAGCTCAGAGTAACAAATCTGCCTTTCTTAAAGATTATTTTACATAAAACCCCCATCAAACAGAAGATTTAAAAGGAAACTCAATACAAAAGGATAACACATACAGACAAGTATATATAAAAAACATACACAACTTGCTATGGACAGCTGATCACCGTGAGGAGTGAAGGAAGCTGGTTGCAAAAGATGCACAAGATGTTCTGCATGTGTTCCTACACGGGGCCTCGGTTTATAGTCTTGGGATAGGTGAAGGTAGATTAAACAAATAAAAAAAGAATCATACATCCCCGAATGCCCCTGTCCTCATACGCATGAAGAAACAAATGATCAATCTTTATCTCAAGTGGTCGAAATGAAATGGTGCACCGCACAAGAGGAAGTGTCAAAGAAGTATCTCTCACACATACAGCGAGATACACACATTCTTTGTACTACTACACAAACCATGACGTACCCAAACAGTCGTAGCTGCTCGACACCCGATTCAAAGGCCTTGGCTTTACTGATGGCACCACGGATAATCTGAAAGCAAGTTGTGTTCAGTTCAATTAGCAGAAAGCAAGCGAAACAACATTTGAAAACATAATAACAATTTAACGAAGGCCATGCCACTTTGCCTTCATCAAAAACTGACAACCAAACATCCTTTTTTTCATGCCTTGGCTAGAGCTCCGAGGTTCACCGATGGTGGGATTCTGTGTATGCGACCGTTTTTACCCACCGTTAAGGTAGCCACATTCCCACTTCAGGGATTTCTTTAATTAAAATGAAGAAATCAGAAATAACAAAATGAACTTTTCAAAACTGAACGTCATTTCAATGCAGGCCCTGGTGCTTTGCTGTGATCAAATAACTGACAACGCTTTCCGCTTGGGCCAGGTACTAGTGATCAAGCTCACAGTGACAGGCACTGTAGCCGAGTGGTTAAGACCATCTGACTTCAACCCCATGGGTCCATGAAGTTGGGGGTGCAAGCCTTGGCGCTGTCTGGTGAATTCAGGCTGGGGATATTTTTTACAATCTCCTAGGTCAACTTCAAGTGCAGACCTGCCAGTCTTTATTGCCTTCATGATTATAGACATGCAGAAGATCAAATATGCATAATACAGATCCAATAACTCATGTCAGTGTTCGGTGGGCTACGGAAACATGAATGTTCCCAGCATACATCCCCAAAGTCGGAATGCAGCTCACTTCATGGTGGGCACAAACAGTCGCGTATAGAAAATCTCACCATTGGTGAGCATGGCAGCCCTAGCCGAGGAATGAAAAAACCCTCCCAAAAAGTTTTTTCCCCCTAAAAAAAAAGAGAGACCCCCCCCCCCCTCCCCCCCTACGTAAAATCCACACAAAGGGGCACACGTCAATAAAGATTTTTGAACCCACACCCTCAGTGATCATCACCACCACATCACAAGAATGACAGTCTGACCACCAGCTATTAATAATAATAAAATAAATGGAATTTATACTGCACTATATCTTGCAAAAAACCAAATCAAAGCGCTTTCATTCATCCTCGTCTTTCACATGCAGCCAGTTACAATTAATAGTTTTTAACAAATTCAAATGTAAACAAACTCACAATTAATAGTTTTTAACAAATTCAAATGTAAACACACTCACAATTAATAGTTTTTAACAAATTCAAATGTAAACACACACATTGTGCCTCCATTCCCCCATGGCAGTACAATGACAGACCCAACTTCACACACACACACCCCCACCCACAGAGCTGACCTACTGACCTCTTCAGGAATGCTGGCCAGGCGGGCAGCGTTGAAGCCGTAGCTCTTGGGGCAGGCGCCATGGGCGAACTTGTACAGGAAGGTGATGGTCTCCTGGGAGGGGTCCTCCTCCTCCTCGTTCTCCACCATGCACGCCTGGTGGGACCACAAAAGCACGGTGTCATCACCTGCTGACGGTGGGTACACACATGACCTGGTGCTCAGCAGGATGATCAATGACTGATTCCCCCTGAGGGGAGACCAGGGGCCTGTCAGTACAAATAGCATCCCCACCTTCTGCAAGTTCTGTGACAGGAATCCCCTCTTTTCTATCCCTTCCCTTTGTTTTTGCATTGTTCCTTTTCTTCCTGCCCCCTCTTCCTCGTCTATTTTCTGCTGTCTTGGTCCATCCTTCTGCCTTTTATTCCAGAAAGACTTGAAAGACAACAATTCTCTCCCACGTCAATGTCAGATGTGCTCGGCCAGACGTGTCAGAGCAACACATTTTCATCCATAAGACAAGACAACAGTAGTTGCTGCCTGAGCTTTCAACAAAGAGGAATTAGTGATGGTTTGTAAAGACATTAACTGGTTGTCAATATCGAGCTCCAGTTCATTTAGAGAGTTACCCCAAGCCTTTTGGCACAACCTATCGCAAGGACAGCCAACAAGCTATTTCAAGTTTTGTCATCACAGACTGCTCTTCCACAAGTCATTTTACATAAACATCTTGAACTGAGATAAACAGTTTCTGTGACACATGAAGTCTTGTCTTGTACCATCACTTGTCCTGGTTAAACCGTGACACCATTTGATTTGTTCACAGCAAGAAAGGCTCAAGATACAAATGGAACTACACTGAACACTTTGAACATTATAATGAAATAGTAGGGATGCAATTCAATGATGCTGTACTTAACTCACTGATGCACACAATGCAGTAATACCTCATCTCACATTGAACGGATGTCAAAATTTACAAAACGGATTACACACAGGGATGAGATGTAAAAAAGTGCATGAATGCTTATGCCATTATCCTCAATATAAAATAGAAATAAATGCCTGTCTGACAATTGCAAGAACAAACCAACACAAAACTCTGAATAACAGAGTGACAGACAGGAGGCAAAAAGTGAATGAATACTCAATTTATAGAGCGCACAAAAACCTACATCCCCACAGGGATGATCAAACAAATAAACACATAGTAAGTGCAGGGACATCTTCAAAGCCATGTGCATGATGACCACAGGGGTGGAAGACTAAAAGAAACTGAAAAAGAATAAGGTCCAAAATGGAAGGCAGCAACAACAAACCTACACGTACAGCAAAATAACAACAAACAACACAACAAAACTCCACACACACACAAATAACAACAGCCGATACAACAAAAGGGAACTCTGTGCGCACACACTGACCATGTGTCCAGTTCTGACGTTGGCGTCGTCAGCAAACTGCTCCACCAGGGCGTGGTAGTGGGTGGAGAACAGCGAGCGACAGCGCAGGTGGCTGGACAGTTCACGCACCACCGCGTACGCGATGGCTGTCCCGTCGTATGTGGCCGTGCCTCGACCTGCACCAATGTTGAGTATATTCACACAGAAAACATCTTGCGCACACACACACACACACACAAGTATGCTTATATGCACACCAATGCAGACTCTGCCCTGAGCAGTATATCAGATATTTTGAAAGTTTACACACACATATCTATCTATCTATCTGTCTATCTATCTATCTATATACAGCAAAGATATTCAAAACTATAAAAATATGGAAAATTTCACACACAGTGACATCATCATTTACATTAGATTTCTATGTGGAATCAGAAAAATATCTCTACACCAGATCCACATTGAATTATTGTTTATATGATTCAAAACGCACGAGGCTGAACTGGCCTACAATGGGCTTTTTAATTAATGTGTATGCAAGATGTTCTATGAGTGTTCTCACATGCAACCTTGGTTTATAGTCTCATCTGAAGAACTTTTGGGGGAAGTGGAGTTGGCACTGATGCGAACACCAGGCTATCCCACCCCCCATCTTGTCCTGTTCCGTCTATGAGAGGTGGGTGGGTGGTATTTTACCACGTATGCAAAGTGTTATGTCTGTATTTGTGCATGGTATTTCAGTTTATCGTCACATTCAAAAGGCCCCCAAGGGAATGAAGTCCTTTGGATGAGACTATAAACTGAGGCCCCGTGTGTGAACGCATGCAGAACATCTTGCGCACACGTTAAATCCTGTTCCGCTTTTCAAAAGAGTAGGCCATTGTGTGCCGGTGGGAACAGATGACAAAATTTACAAAACCGCATACACATGGGGACTGGATGTAAAAAAGCACATGAGTGCTTATTCCATTATCCTCGATATAAAATGATAAATAAATATTTTTAAAAAATCATGTCATCTGAGCGCTTTGATTTGTTGCTTTACAAGATTCAGCGCTATATAAATTCCATAAATTATTATTCTTATTACAAGTCAGAGCCAGAGTCAACTGCAGTGAAAATAATCCTCTCAAACCTCCTCCATTGTGACTGTATGTACCCTGCAGCCTAAAATCAGGAATGCAACACTCTAACCACTAAGCCACACAGCGCCTGTTTCAGACGGTAGTGCAACAAGACGGGAGACCAACGCTTACCCAGTTCATCCATCAGGACCAGGGAGTGCTCCGTCGCATGCTGCAAGATGGACGACGTTTCGCTCAGCTCCACAAAGAATGTGCTCTCCCCTGCACACACACACACACAAATGTTTCAAATACATTTTATTTTTAACAGTGAAGATGCACACAATGCTTTACCCAAAAATGTTCATCTAAAAGAAAGACTACGCACTGATGATGTAGTAACAAGCATTGTTTTCAAATGCGTTGAAGGCAGTGTAGACTGATACATCTTTGTGTTTTCTCTGTCAAATGCTGATGAATGTATGTCGTCATAAATGTCGTGATGCTGATGAAAGTATGTCGTCATAAATGTCATCATGCTGATGAATGTATGTCGTCATGCTGATGAATGTATGTCATCATGCTGATGAATGTATGTCGCCATAAATGTCGTCATGCTGATGAATGTATGTCGTCATAAATGTCATCATGCTGATGAATGTATGTCGTCATGCTGACAAATGTATGTCATGCTGATAAATGTATGTCGCCATAAATGTCGTCATGCTGATAAATGTATGCTGCCATAAATGTCGTCATGCTGATGAATGTATGCTGCCATAAATGTCGTCATGCTGATGAATGTATGTCGCCATAAATGTCGTCATGCTGATGAATGTATGTCGCCATAAATGTCGTCATGCTGATGAATGTTCAAATTCATTTAACGTCTTTTCACAGTTGTGATATTAGACGGGGCGGGGGAGGGGGGGGGGGGGGCAGCAGGGGAGGTGGAGGGTGTATGAGTGTCAAGGGAGGAGGGTGTAGTTGGTACTGTACAGGAGAAGAATTTCAGGGGATCAATGCATGCGAAATGATAAACAAAATTACAAAAAATATATATATATATAGAAAAAACAACACCAAAATTATAAAAAAAAACCAAAAACAACACCGTTACATACTAACCTATTGAACTACAATAAACAACAGGAAAATGCAATTCTAACAATTCTAACAAAATCAGTAATTCCAATGAAAATGTACATAAAATTTCAACTACTGAATTTTACATGAAAACACACAAACCTATCTTAATGTGTGTAACCCCTCCCTGCCTCAAAAGAAACCCAAGAAGCAACCCCCCCCCCCCCCCCCCCTCACCCACCCCACCCTGAAGAAAGAAGCTCAACCCTTAAAACAAGAGCCAGAAACACCAACAACAGCCAAAAACCCAATTACAACCACAATATGTCTAGCCCCCTCCTATGACACAAACAAAATAAACAATAGGAATGCAACAACTGTGGATAATGATTTTTTTTTTTTATAAATCTAACAAGCTCGAAAAATAATTTCTGGACTAAAGCGTCTTTAAAGTCCAAAGCAATCATAATAACAAACAACTGGACTATGCATAAGCGATCAAAAAAGTCGTACATAAGTGACAGACTGCTAAATATTGCTGATGGAGAGATGCCATCAAAACGGGAATGTGCCCTTTAAACTGCCACATGTTAATATATGACTGCTGTTATATATTACCGCATATGCAAAGGCATTTCCAGCATATTTTGTCTTGAAGCAATTCATTTCCATCTACAAGCTAAGGAAACATCTGCTTTGAACAGTATACATCATGTTCTCGTATTTGACAAAAGACTCAAATTTACGTACTTCTTTGTGTGTGTCTAGACAACCAAGTCTTCCTTTCCTCACACTGAAATAACTTTTGTTGTGATTGTATTACAATATGATAACACTCTTGCAATGAAAAGGGGAAGTACTAATTGTGTCACTTCTGATAAACCTTCGCTCCTTTTTTGCAAGAATGTCAACTTTTTCATTGTAGTAAAAACCACTGTGCGAAATGGAATCCAACAAAGTTATTTCTGAGCCGTTTAATGATAAAATGATAATCAAATGGCATATTCGATGACGACTTCAGATCTAACATTGTTCCAAAGAATTAATTGCATAAATTACTGATTTGGAGTCTACACAAAAAAGTATTTGAAAGATTGTTTTAGGAAAACTGGTGAGAAAATTTAGGGCCATCAATATTGCGATTAGTTCTGCTGAAAATATTGATATACCTTCTCCAAGATGAAAGTGGTTTTCAGTTTTTAGATCTGGTATGATATAAGCAGCACCAGCCTTATTCTGACATCCAGTTCCCCATGGCCTCAGTCATCTTCTTCTTGATTGACCTGTTGACTGTTCTATACTCTTCGGCCGTTTCTGGGTTTTTGTTCTTCATGGGCTTTAGCTCCCTACGTTGGTCGCACAGGTCCAGGATATCGTTGGTAACCCACGGTTGGTTCTTTTTCCTCTCTTTCCCAAGGATCTCCAGCGCTGTCTCCTGAATGGTCTTGCTGAAGGTCTCAGTGAGGTTGTTGATGTCATCTTGGAGGAAATTCAATGCTGCAAATCTGCCCCCTATCTCAGCTTTAAAGATTTCAGCGACTTCGGGGTCCTTCAGCTTTTCCATGTTGAACCGCAAACGGGGATTTCTCTTCTGGTTCTTGGTCTTCAGCTTGATCTGTAGGGTCATGAGTACCATGTCGTGGTCACTACCAATATCAGCTCAATGCTCCAAGGTTGAGAAGGCAATGGCGAAAGGAGACAGCAAAGAGGCGTACCAGACCATCAAGGTACTAACCAAGTCCCAGCAGCCAAAGACCTCCGTTATTGAAGACAAAGAGGGGTCAGTCCTTACAGAGAGCGCCACTATCATGAAGATATTGGACAGAATATTGCAGAGACCTGTACAACTACAAGCTGAAGGCTGATCCGAACAAACTTCACGAGCAAGATCCCAGACCATCAGATCCTGAAAGCACACAGGTGCTGGAGGAAGAGGTAGAAGAAGCAGTAAGATCCCTGAATGGAGGCAAGTCACCAGGATTGACAACATCCCGGCTGAGCTCATCAAGAACGGAGGCCCAGAGATGATCAAGGCATTAACAATCATCTGCCAACGCATCTGGACCAGCAAAGAGTGGCCTGAACAGTGGACCCAATCCATCAAGTTCCACTTCCAAAGAAGGGAGACCTGAAGAAGTGCCAAATTACAGAACAATCAGTCTGATAAGCCATCCAAGCAAAGTTATGCTACGCATTGCCTTGAACAGACTGAAACCACAAGCAGAAGAAATCCTATCAGAAGAACAGGCAGGATTCAGACCAGTCGAAGCACTGTCGAGCAGATCTTCAACATCAGAATGCTCATAGAGAAGCATCTCCAACATCAGCTACAGCTCTACAACAACTTCATTGACTATCAAGAAGCCTCGACGAGTGTGGCAAGAAGCTCTGGTGGCAAGTCATGAGAGACTATAGCTCGACGAGGACCTGATTCAAGTCATCCAGGCGCTGTATGACAGCTCCCACATGCAGTCCACATGGGTGGAGAAATCGGGGAGTTCTTCCGGACTTCAGTTGGAAGTTACGACAAGGCTGCCGCTATCCCCCGTCTTTCAACGTTGTTGCTGGAGAACATCATGCAGGAGGCCTCCTTGGCTTCAAGACCACAATCACAATAAGAGGAAGGCATCCTGCAATCTTCGATTCGCAGACGATATTGATCTCATGGCCGCAGTGAAGAAGAACTCCAGGATCTCACCACCAGACTGGAAACATCAGCCATGCCCACGGATATGGAGATCAGACCGGAAAAGAGCAAGATCCTAGTGAACAGTACCAACACCGACCACTCCCACCAGCAACAAGATGAGTGCGAGACACTAGAGGAGGTGGAAACTTTCAAGTACCTTGGAGCAGTCATCACCAAAAAAGGCACGAGCACACAAGAGGTGAAGATCAGACTTGCTGTGGCACTCTCCTCCATGACTAAGCTGGCGAAAGTTTGGAGAAACCACAACATCAGAACCCACACTAAGTCAGACTCTACAAGGCACTCGTCACATCCATTGCCTTGTACAGCTGTGAAGCATGGACACTTACTGCCGATTTAGAACGTCGCATTCAAGCCTTTGAGATGAAGTGCCTCAGGCGGATCCTGAACATCACCTACAGAGACCGCAAAACCAATGACTACGTCTGGCAGCAGATCGAGGCACTGGCTGGCAAACAAGAACCATTGCTAGATACAGTCAAAACGGAGGAAACTGAAGTGGTTTGGCCACACAACAAGGCATAACAGCCTGTCAAAGACAGTCCTGCAGGGAATGGTGGAAGGAGCAAGGAGGCAGGGACGACCACGCAAAAGCTGGATATCCAACATCAAGGAGTGGACCGGCCTCACTGTACCAAGCCTCCTGAAAACAGCCCAGGACAGAACCATTTGGCGGTCCACTTGCAGCGTCCGTGCGGGTACCCCAACGGTTGTCCCGACCAAGGGATGAGTGAGTGTGAGTGAGCCTTATTATCTAATACTGAGCCATCTGTGTATACTTTTAAGTGATTAGGATATTTTTCTTCCAAGTGAATTTTGGCATGAGAAGATACTAAATTGATGTTGTCCTTTTTGGCTAGATCAATATAATTGATGTCAAACCTTGCTCGTTTAAGTTCCCAGAATGGAATAGGGGGTAATACATCCCGTTGTGCTACATTTTCTGTTGGCTCCAACCCAGCGTTTGTAAAATGTTTGATGTGTAAGTTCTCAATGTAGTTGTGATGATATAGATTTAGCTCTCTTTGGAAAATCGGTGTCAGACTTGAGATTAATCACTGATTTCAAATCGTTTTGAACAGTCAGGCTTCGTAACACAAATTTACTGCAAGAAACTCTCCTATAATCTTCCAATGGTAAAACCCCTGAAGCACTGTATGTTTTTAAACATGAAGCGTGGATAGGTAGACCTAGGGCAAGTTTATATGCCCTGCAGTCTATGCTTTGACGTTTTTTCAAAAGGTATTTTGGGGCACAGAAAAATACTTCTCATGTCTGATGAATGTATGTCGCCATAAATGTCGTCATGCTGATGAACGTATGTCGCCATAAATGTCGTCATGCTGATGAACGTATGTCGCCATAAATGTCGTCATGCTGATGAACGTATGTCGCCATAAATGTCGTCATGCTGATGAACGTATGTCATCATAAATGCCGTAATGTGGCTACCTTCATGTTGGACAAAAACGGTCACATATGCAAAAATCTCACCACTGGTGAACCTAGGACCTCTTTGGGGGTGTGGGGTGTGGGGAACCAAAGTGTGTTTTCAAATGTGTGAAGGCAGTGAAGACTGATACACCCTTATGCTTTTTCTGTATGCTGTCAACACTGACGTTGTTGTAATGTCACGTAAGCAAAAATCTCACTATTGGTGTACCTCCCAGCTCTAGCTGAAGAATGAGGGAGACAAAATGTATGCTGTGAACAGGCATAGAGTACAACTGCTGCAGACTGACAGCAGTAGAGAGATTGACGAAATAGCTTCTCACTACAGAAATCTACATTGCCACTAAGAATACGTGTGTAACAGAATACAAACTACACTTTCAAACTGTAAAAAAATAAAATTACTGACAAATTAAAAACAAAATGTCCAATATTTTTTTTTTTATATACACTTGAAAAAAAGAAAAAAGGTTAAAGGATCATTAACAAAGAAATGAACACCGTTTCAAATATCCCTGAGCATGTCCATACATTCATTCATATATGTGTGTGTATGCATGTGTGCACATGCATGAGTGAGTACATGCATGAGTGAGTGAACAGGTATGTGTGCATGCATGCATTTGTAAAAAAATTTTTTATTTGCATTAATAAAAAAACCAACCAACCCAGTCTCATGGTGACCTAACCTGACATAATTCTGTCACTGGCCCCCAGTCGTGTGAAGATTCTGTCCACCGGAGTCAGGTGACACTTTTCTGCCGGCACGTAACACCCCTGTAACCAAACACACACACACACACATATATATATATATATATAAAACAACTTTTAGCAAGTATCTTTAGAGGCTTGTTTGGTGAACACATTTCCAATATTCACACCATACTTATTAAAGTGGCTGACTGTAACACCTTTTCTACCTACCTTTCCTGAGCCATCTCTTGGGAATGTATTATGAAATCTAAAGCTATTGCTCAAATTTTGTTGTATAGGTCCACAAGAATGTTTGTTGAGGATATTGTATAGCTGCTTTATGTTAATTTGTTAGGGTTTTTTGTTGTTATTTGTTTGCTCATGTATAACAGTACATGTTCACATCATTTAATTGCACATGCGCCAACACAATTATCTTTTTTTTTTTTTTTGGGGGGGGAGGGGGGTATGAATCCTCCACTAATAACCACTCCCCCAACTCTTTCATTCACAGATGTTAAATTGAAAAGCAGACATGCAGATTTCATCAGTTTGACTGTTTTGACATCTTAGTCCTAAAATGAAAGGAAAAAAACAACCCCTAAAGAAAAGACAGGCATAGACAAGCAGAAAGAGTGAACACTCAACAGAAACAACAGAATTGTCTCCCTTCCAGCCCAGACCGGCCACTTACCAACTGGGAAAGGAGGACAATCAAGCCTGTCTGCCTCATCAAGGTGGACTTGCCTCCCATGTTAGGGCCCGTTACCATGACGACACGGCTGGAAGGTTTCTCTTCATCTGTGTCCTCCGTTTCCTGTTGTCACGAACAAACAAAAAATAAGATTCACTCCATTCTTTTAAACTATCGGTATTTTTAAATTATTCAGTTTGAGTATGACCTGTGCTCATGACAGTGTTGTTGCCATCTTCAATAAAAATAGCAAAACAACCAAATGTTAGTCACAGGAGAAAGCTGAAGGTATCAAATGTGGGTATGACCTTATTTTTCTCCCCATAAACAGTGACTAACATGTCAAACGTGCATGGATTCTCATTTTGAAACCTTAATAACAAAAGAAGACTAGTAACTCTTCTGCCATTGCTCTCTGTGTGTATATATATATCTATATATACCTACATATATCTATATATATGTCAAGTGAAAACTCGAACTGCGATCTTTTCAGTCGACACCCCCCCATCTCCATGGGGATGCCTGGAGCTGTCAGTAAAAACAGCATCCCCACTTTCTGAAAATTCTGTGCTAGAAATCTCCCCTTTCCCATCACTCCCTTTGATGCTGTGTCTCCCCTTACCTCCCAATCCCCCCCCCCTCTCTCTCTTGCTTCACTGTCTGCCTACCCAGCCCATTCTCCTGTATTTTTTTCCCAAACAAATCTGAAAACCTTTCCTATGCACCCTCCAATGAGCTGCCCTGACGTCTGAACCTGTTGTTGGCTGAGGCCAGTGGGCTGACCTCCTGCAGAGTTACAAGCACAGGAGAAGACCAGGCACAACGCATTCTACCCAGTATGGCCATGTGCATGCGTGCATACGTGCGCGCGCATGGTTTTGAAATCTGTTTTTCATTATGTTTAAGGAGAGTTGCATGCCTGTAAATGATTGAGTGCAAGCGCTTCGATTTGTTTGTTTTTTACAAGATTCAGCGCTATATAAATTCCATATATTATTATTATTATTATTTGAAGAAGATTTTCATTTGACCCCCTGTTTCTTTAACTGCCTGCATGTTTGGTAAATAATTATCATGCAAGGAACTCTACCCTGAAGCTAACGCTTTAATTTCAGGTACAAATTACCATAGAAGTTGTAACACAACTACCCCCCCAAAAAAACAACACAACAACAACCTCCCCCCTCCCCAAGAAAACAAACAAACCAAACCATAACACACCAAACCATGGATAAAATAGATACTAACATAATTATGAGGTATTATTGCAGGAACAAACTCACATCTCGAATGCCAATGACGGTATCGTTAGGAATGAAGTCGTTGCCAACTAGACTTCCACCAATGCATGGATGACGCCCCTCTCGGATTTCCAGGAATGGCTGAAAAGGAGGACAATAAATTGTGTACGAGCATTTGTAACAGAGCGGACATTTGCAATGTCTCGTCTCTGCACAAACCTCTGGGACAAGGCATAGCTAGACAGTTGGGATGTGGCCTCTTATAAAGAGGCTGCATACATTCTACATTTCACCATGTAAGCAAAGTGTATGCAATGGATGGTTTTCAACTACCACCCAACGAAACAGAGCGCTGCACAATTTGCACTCCCAAAATAACACGTCACTCTGATCACATGGGAGGTAATCTAATTACTGCCCCTATCACACATAAAATCAATAAAAAAACCGTTTAATGCACTTAGTATGTGTACCAAATTTCATGAAGATATCTTTATTAGTTCCCGAGAAATATGAAAATTTGTCAAATGTGACGCAGTGGTCCCCTTAATAAAGGTATCTTTGCATGACTGATTTTAATAACAAATGTTCTTTAAGACTGAAGAGGGATTGAGTGTACACCATGAACACCAGCTAAAACAAAAAGTCCATCTTGTTTTACTGGAAAAAAAAAGTCCACAGAAGTTTGAAGTTTAATGACAGAAAACCTCACATGTAACTATAGCAACAATCAAAATAGAAACAGTGTGTGTGTGTGACTATGCGTGTCTTCGATTTTATGTCTGTTCACTTTAAGTGATAGACTTTGATTGTATGTGTGTATGTATGTGCATGTGCTTGTGTATCTGTATCTGCATGTGCACGCATGCTTGAGTATATAAGGCGGTGAAAGTGATATCCCTGTGGAGCTGATTTCAATAACACTTCTGACCCAGACTAGAAATAAATGCCACAATGTCAGTACAAAAACCACAGTCTTAAAAAATTCCCTTACAAGAAAACTTCATCTGGAAATTACAACTGTACTCACTGTGGTGTCATCGCTTGGCAGTGTCAGCTGTGGACGACACATGACACCGTCACTGCAGCGACTGTAGCGCGACAGTGACAGTAACACATCCAGCACTGCCAGACATGCCACTGCCTGGTTCCACTTTGTGTACCTGACATGACACAACACATCATGTTTTTGTTGTTGTTTTTTGTTTTTATTCTTTTATATCAAGAATAAGCACTTATGTGCTTTTTTTTACATCCAGTCCTCATGTGTATGCGGATTTGTGAATTCTGTCATCTGTTCCCACCGACACACAATGGCCTTCTCTTATGAAAAACGGAACAGGATTTAACGTGTGTGCAAGATGTTCTGCGTGTGTTCGCACATGGGACCTCGGTTTATAGTCTCATCCAAAGGACTGGGGAGAGTGGAGTCTGCACTGATGTTAACTCCAGGAGAAAATTCCCCCTTGAACTACTTGTGTAAATGGCATGACACAACAGCATGTGCTATTTGTATACCTGATATAACACATCATGCGCTATTTGTGTACCTGACAATAACACAACACATCATGGGCTACTGTGTGTACTTGACATGACAACACATAATGATCCACTTTGTGTACCTGACATGACACAACACATCATGCACTACTTGTGTAAATGGCATGACACAACAGCATGTGCTATTTGTGTACCTGATATAACACAACATGCGCTATTTGTGTACCTGACAATGACACAACACATCATGGGCTACTGTGTGTACTTGACATGACAACACATAATGATCCACTTTGTGTATCTGACATGACACAACACATCCTCTGTGTACTTAACATGGCGTAACATGTTCCATTCCATATTGCATACCCGACACAACACATCCTGATTGTGTACCTGACATGTTAACGTCTCCAATATAATGCATACGTTCCACTTTGTGTACTTGAACTAAAACAACACATCCTCCACTGGCCGTGACACAACACACCCAATTCCACTTTCTGTACTTCACCTGACCTAACACATCTTGTTCCAATTTCTGTACCTGACTGACATAACACATCCTGTTACATACACTTTGTGTATCTGACATGAAACAACACACATCCCATGTCACTGTGTATCTAATGCAACACACTGCAACCTCTTCTACTTTGTACACTCGACATGACATCCTGTGTATCTACGACGATCAACTGCAACCTCTTCAACTTTGTTTACCCAACATATCACAAAACATCCCAAGTCACTTTGTGCTATTGATACAATACAACACACCTGTGCAACTGCAACAGCATGATATGGTAATACTCTTTACTGCAAATGCTGATTATCTTAGCTTCCTGTGGGGATGCCGGGGCCTGTCAGCATAAATAACATCCCCACCTTCTGGAAATTCTTGTGCTAGGAATTCCCTCTTTTCTATCTCTTTCTTTCTTTTTCTCTCTTGTTCCTCTTCTTTCCGTCACCTCCTTCTTGTCTAGTTTTTGCCTTCTTGCTCCATTCTCCTGCCTTTTTAAAAAAGAAAAGAAATTCAAAGGTGGTTTTCTCCCACGCTGAAGTCGGATGCACTGGGCCTGACTTGTCAGGTGCTGAACATCAGCACAACACATCTTCACTCATACGACAGACAGCGATAGTGACTGTCTGAGTGTTCAATGAAGAAGAAGGATGATTATACAAGGAAAGAAATGGTGCTGTCACCTCTCATCAAAGCTGTGGAAGATTCGCCTCATGATGTCCTTCAGCGTGGCATCCTTCCTCTCCTCAGCGTCCGTCAAGTCCACTAACAAATCGTCGATCTCCTTGGTGCGGTATCGCTTCGCTCCCTTCTTCGATGATATCAGCTCGTACTCTTCTGGCACCCGCTTCAGCACAGCTTCCGGAATCTCCATCTGGTAACGGTTCCTGCCTGACCCCCAGTATGAGATGGTCTGTTTAAAAAAAACAGAAAAAGAATTCAGTAAAAAGGCTACCTGATTCAAACAACAGTAAATGTACATTTTATTTTGACTTAGTTACACGTTTCAGTTATTGCCGGAGAGCTACCTGATTCCAACTAAGTAACCGTAAACTGTATCATGGGTGAGTTACACGTAACGTTCTATGTACACACAAGAAGCTTCTAAAACAAATCTCGCTTTGCCTTGCATTTTTCTTTTAAAAGAACACTCGGGTTACTTTCTAGACACTGAACTGACTTGTCACTTCACACATGCATGTAGCGACCCTGGGTGAAGTCATACACCAAAAACCTTGCCAACGGTGAACCCCACAGTCCAATCCAACCTGCCTATAGCCCTGCCCACCACAGAGGCCACATCAAGGCTGTCACCTCGCAAAATTTTTAATCTCAGATAAAAACTGTGCATCTCTATACACAGATTTAAAATGGGGTTTAAAACCAACTCTACTACTATCATTCCTTGTATCAACACCCTGGCCAACCAAAAGGGTTCACCCAAGTATGTAACTATGTAACACAGACATCACCAAGGATTAAAAAACCCCCCCCAAAAAATCACAGCTCAGAATGACCTTGCATCCCAGACGTTTCTTCTGTTCCTCCAGGTACTCCTGCAATTCCGTTTCCAACCGTCGAGTGTCTGACATGGCGGTGTCAAAGTCTTCATCCACCCCTGCAAATTCAAAACAGCCGCTGTATGAACGTGAAATAACCTTTAAAATATGTAACAGAACAGCTGCTGTATTCACATGTTGTTTGTTTCATGATGGTAAGTAAATGAATGTGTTCTGGAGCTTTGATTCTTTGTCAAAAAGTAGAACACTTTTATAATTAAACACAGAGGGACCCCACCTTCTGGAAATTCTCTGCTTTGAATTCCCTCTTCTCTATCCCTTTCTTTGTTTCTGCCTTGTTCCTTTTCTTCCTGTCACCTCCTTCTGGTCTATTTTCTGCCTTCTTGGTCCATTCTCTTACCTTTTTTTCAGAAAGACTTAAAATATAACAAATCTCTACTGAGCCGAATGTCACGCCTGCCACCTGGATCCCTGCAGGAATCCGTACCTAGCCGAGACAGGTCGTTGTTAAAGGAAAGGGAGCTCAATCCTGCCAGGCACGACTCAGCACAACACAAGCCAGGTGAAACAAACAATACTTAAATACAACTCAATCATACACACAAATAATAACAACCTACTAGCTAAACATCAGACTATTCCCACCCCTCCTCCCAGTTCCCTAATCCCACTATCCCCCTCAACAATAAATTAACAACTTAATAAAGAAACGAAAAACTCATCCATTAGTCTTACACACACACGCACTCACAGACACACGTGCTCCTCCCAGAACCATTCCCACACACACACACATCCGACCTCTGGATGATGGACAGTTCATTCAGGGGGGAGGGAGAGGGACCTGAGGGTGACCTAGCTGTATAGGTAACTTGCTGCATCGAGTCGTGGCAGTCCTTGACGGCTGGTCAACGACAACGCCAGGCTGCCAGTGCTCCTGTCAGGTCCTCAGATCTCTTCTTCACGCTGCCAGGTTTTCAGCGCACATCTCCAGCGCAGCTCACCTAGCTGGTGTACGTGGGGACATTCATTCATGGCCACGGGTGATACACTGACTTCGGTCAGTGTCGGTCTCTCGCTTTGGCTGAGAGTTCGGCTCACCAGCATCCTCTCACTGAGCTGGTCGCAGACACAGTGGTGACCTAACCGGGCAGAGTCACACCTATGGGTGTGGAAAAATCACTCACAGAAAGAAGATACGCGGGTAGCTCGTGCGCACCCTACCTGCCCTTTTTGAGAATTCCTTTCTGTGGTTTCCGAATTTAAAGAAAAAAAAGCGTACCCGGCACATGACGGAGGCTGATCTGTGACACCGGAGTAGGATGCGCTGGGCCTGACTTGTCAGGCTCTTAACAGCAGTGCAGCTAATTTTTCCCTCTTTATAATAATAATAATGTATTGTATTTATATAAAACTGAATCTTGCAAGGCAAACAAACTGATGCGCTTCAAAAGAAGACGAATAGGAAACAATATCCAGGACACTGAATCAAACTGGCAACCACAAATAGTAGCTTTTGCTGACCCCCCTCCAGCTTAAGTTTTCCCTACCTTTGCTGGGTATGATCACACCGTTTTTGCGTGCTTTCTCGTGGTTGAAAGCTTTCTGCAACACAAATCAAATCATTCACTTGACTCTAGTGATGCTGACAGGAGAAAGAACAAGGCATAAAGAAACACAAACGTAACACACACTGCACTGTCGATGTCGTCTGTACCTCATTAACACCACATTCATAGGATCTGGGGGTGTAGTTACAAGAATGCTCACAAACTGACTAACTAAACCTCATCTCCAGGATGGTGTTTACACAAGCATCTGCACCGATAAAATGTCAACACCCCCCCCCCCCCCCCGAACTCTTTGTGTTTCTCTGCAGATCTAACCTATAGATTCACGTCAAGACTTTTGTATGAAATAATAATAATAATAATAATATATGGAATTTATATAGCGCTGAAATGTTCATACTGTGCTAAAAGTACAGCAGCATTTTGAGAGCTACAAGAGTAATAACAAACAGAAAATTAATTTCATCACTGCAGACGAACTGCTGCCATTTTGTCAGAGGCCTGAAGCTGCCTGCTGAATGTGCTGTTAAAAAACAACAAGAAAATATTAAAAGCACAAAATCTTGAAAATACAACCACTGCATTGTTTGGTTTCATACACATCTCTTTCTTGTCTTCTGATCCCGACTGCTGGAATTAATTCCACAATCAATATCCTAGTTTCCTACACTTGAAAAAGTTCAAAATAACAAAACCCCTTCACATGCAACTTTATTTCACTAACGCTTTTTGCCATATCATAAAGGAGAGTGTGCTTATTTACATAATAATCGCATTATTCCCAGTGCATATTTTAAAAAAAGAAAAAAAGAAAAATCTTGCTCCATCTTCCAATTGTTCAACTCTTCCTCCACATACACACTAACCGCACAACCCCCAGTGCCTATTTATAAAAAAGTAAATCATGCTCCATCTTTCAATTGTTCAACTCTTCCTCCACATTTATTAACAAATTCTTCTTACCAACATCTGACAAGCTGCACCCCACTTTGAGCACTATAAACAAACAAAGTCACAAAACAAAACAAAAAAATCAACCTCTCACTCCCTCCAAATCTACAAAAAGTTGCAAAAACTAAATATAAAAAAACAAAAACAAACAAACAAAAAAGTCAGAAACACTCTTTGAAAGAAACTGTCTCACCTCAAAGAATTCCAAGTCCTCAGTGAGGTCAGGAAATTTGCCCTCCTGTGTCTCTGAGTCCAACAGAACAGTGTGCTTCAGCAGGTTAGACCTGCAATCATCGCAGACACATACAGTCACCTGTGCGGTCTTGGTCAGGACTGATAACATGGTTCATTTAATGCAGGAATAAGGGATCTTTTCATTTCAAGTTTAGATTGGATAATGGATCTGTGTGTGTGTGTGTGTGTCTGTGAGTGTGTGAAAAAGAGCAAGTGAGTGTGTGTGTGTGTGCACATGCATTTGTGTATGTGTAAGGTAAGGTAAAGGTAAAGGTGTCCCATAACCTATAGGGTCGTAGGGGAGCGAGGCGTCAGAGACCTCACTTCTCTAGGGGCCAGCATATTGAGGGCGGCGCCCATCTCCTCTCCCTCGCTGCTTTACCTTCCCTGACCCTAAAGAGGGCAGGTACCCATTTACAGCTGGGTGAACTGGGGGAACTGTACTGAAGCCAAGGCGCGCTAATTACGGTCACCCATCCAACTGGTAACCACGCTCGACGCTGCTTAACTTGGCTGGGGGAAAGCCAGTGCTCCGACCACTGAGCTATCCTGTCCCGTGTGCAAACGTAAATGTGTATATTTGAGTGCGAGTGTGCGTGCACACATAAATGTGTTTGTGTATACACAGAAATGTGGGTGTGTAAATAAATGTACATTTGTGTGCATGGCTGTGGTTGCAAACATACAGGTAATGTACATGGGGAAGAACCAGGGTTCAAACATGCACATATCTATGCATATATTACACAACCTAAAATAATAATTCTATAAGAGGCTCCAACAATGCACACCAATCACCAAAAAAACTCACTTGAACTTGGATCCCGCCTCTGAAAACTTCTTCATGATCTTCATGGCTGTTTTGAAGCCTCCCAGAGTGGCCAGGAAATCTTCAATTTTCCGCTTGCTGCAAGAAAAACACACACAAACGGAAATGGATATCAACACACCGGGGAAAGTGATACTCACTGCACAGTTACCCTTGACTTCATGCTATCACTTTACTGACATGTAGGTTGCCACGGTTGCAGCATGACCTCTACCCAGTGCAAGGCAGCTAGATGACATCTCCATGGGGTATGTTGAGACGTGACATCTCCATGGGGTATGTTGACATCTCCATGGGGTATGTTGAGACGTGACATCTCCATGGGGTATGTTGACATCTCCATGGGGTATGTTGGGACGTGACATCTCCATGGGGTATGTTGAGACGTGACATCTCCATGGGGTATGTTGGGACGTGACATCTCCATGGGGTATGTTGAGACATGACATCTCCATGGGGTATGTTGACATCTCCATGGGGTATGTTGGGACGTGACATCTCCATGGGGTATGTTGAGACGTGACATCTCCATGGGGTATGTTGACATCTCCATGGGGTATGTTGGGACGTGACATCTCCATGGGGTATGTTGAGACGTGACATCTCCATGGGGTATGTTGGGGCGTGACATCTCCATGGGGTATGTTGACATCTCCATGGGGTATGTTGACATCTCCATAGGGAATGTTGACATCTCCATGGGGTATGTTGACATCTCCATGGGGTATGTTGACATCTCCATGGGGTATGTTGACATCTCCATGGGGTATGTTGAGACGTGACATGTCCATGGTTTATGTTGAGACGTGACATGTCCATGGTGTATGTTGAGACGTGACATGTCCATGGTTTATGTTGAGACGTGACATGTCCATGTTGTATGTTGGGACGTGACATGTCCATGGTGTATGTTGACAGGTGACATGTCCATGGTGTATGTTGGGACGTGTCATGTCCATGTTGTATGTTGAGACGTGACATGTCCATGGTGTATGTTGACAGGTGACATGTCCATGGTGTATGTTGGGACGTGACATGTCCATGGTGTATGTTGAGATGTGACATGTCCATGGTGTATGTTGACAGGTGACATGTCCATGGTGTATGTTGGGACGTGACATGTCCATGGTGTATGTTGACATGTCCATGGTGTATGTTGAGACGTGACATGTCCATGGTGTATGTTGACAGGTGACATCTCCATGGTGTATGTTGACATGTCCATGGTGTATGTTGAGACGTGACATGTCCATGGTGTATGTTGACAGGTGACATGTCCATGGTGTATGTTGGGACGTGACATGTCCATGGTGTATGTTGACAGGTGACATGTCCATGGTGTATGTTGAGACGTGACATGTCCATGGTGTATGTTGAGACGTGACATGTCCATGGGGTATGTTGAGACGTGACATGTCCATGGTGTATGTTGGGACGTGACATGTCCATGGTGTATGTTGACAGGTGACATGTCCATGGTGTATGTTGAGACGTGACATGTCCATGGTGTATGTTGAGACGTGACATGTCCATGGTGTGTGCTGAGACGTGACATGTCCATGGTGTATGTTGAGATGTGACATGTCCATGGTGTGTGCTGAGACGTGACATGTCCATGGTGTGACATGTCCATGGTGTATTGTGGTGACATGTCCATGGTGTATGTTGAGACGTGACATGTCCATGGTGTATTGTGGTGACATGTCCATGGTGTATGTTGAGACGTGACATGTCCATGGTGTATGCAAGTCATTAACTTTTCCACAGCATGCTGGTCCATCTTACCACGGTGCCTCCTGCACTGATGTTAACTCCATGGGAAAACATCCCCTTGAACGGGAATCGAACTGGGGTCGTCAGATTGCCAGCGCAATGTTCTAACCACTAGGCTATCCTGTACCTAGCTTGAAACTAGTAGCAACACACACGCCAAACAGAGAATAGAATACAAACGCCTCTCGCTTAGAATCTGTTTTGTTTCTTCTCTCTTTTGTTTCTTGGCTAAAAGTGCTCCCCGTTTCACGGTGGCGAGATCTGCTGCATGTCATCAACGTTTGCCTGCCATTCAGGTCGTCACATTCCACATCAGGGAGTTTACAAGAAAAATGGTGGTCTTGTTTTGTAACTGATGTTTTCCATATTTGTATAACTGCAGAAAGAGAAGAGAGGGCACAACCTGTGAGACATAAGAACGGACAAGAACAGACTATGGTAACAACAAGAAGATAACGTACCTGTATGTGACCTCTTCATACATGACTGCTCTGCCTTCAGGATGGTTTGCCAATCTTTTGGCTGATCCCAGACTGTGGATTCTGCAGCACAAAACAAACATCAGTATGAACAGGTTACAGGGATACATGAATCTTTTGTTTGATATCAGACTGTGGATTCTGCAGCACAAAATACACAAACACCAGTACAAACAAGTTACAGGGATACATGAATCTTTTGGCTGATCCCAGACTGTGGATTCTGCAGCACAAAACACACACACCAGTACAAACAGGTTACAGGGATACATGAATCTTTTGGCTGATCCCAGACTGTGGATTCTGCAGCACAAAACACACACACCAGTACAAACAGGTTACAGGGATACAGGAACTCTCTTCCCCCCCCCCCACCCCCCTCTTTCTTGTTGTATGCGTGTGTGTGAGAGCGAGCGTGCGCGTGTGTGTACATGCGAGAATGAGAGAGCGTGTGTGTCTGAGTGCAAGTGGATGTGTGTTCCTGTATACATATGTTTTTTCTTGTTTTCTTTTAACCCCTCCTCCCCCCAAAAAAGCCAACCAAACAACAACAACAAATCCCAAACAACCCCCCAGTGCACACACCTGCTGAGCAGTCTCTCCAGGTCGGGCATTTTCTTCATGGTGTCGGAGGCTTCAGTGGCCACGTCCTGCATCTCCATCAGCGCCTCCACCGCGTCCAGTCGATCGTTGACGGAGGCCGGCTGACACAGCGGCGCGCACACCCACTGCTTCAGCAGCCGCCTACCTGCACACCCCACAACGTGACCCCAGCCACCCTTCCGTCTGACCACCAGCTGCCTCTCTGTACAGGAAGACGACTTCCTCCTGCACCCTTCCACTGAGTATCATTCATGAAAACTGCACCCTTCCACTGAATATCATTCATGAAAACTGCACCCTTCCACTGAGTATTATTCATGAAAACTGCACCCTTCAACTGAGTATCATTCATGAAAACTGCACCCTTCAACTGAGTATCATTCATGAAAACTGCACCCTTCAACTGAGTATCATTCATGAAAACTGCACCCTTCAACTGAGTATCATTCATGAAAACTGCACCCTTCCACTGAGTATTATTCATGAAAACTGCACCCTTCCACTGAGTATTATTCATGAAAACTGCACCCTTCAACTGAGTATTATTCATGAAAACTGCACCCTTCAACTGAATATTATTCATGAAAACTGCACCCTTCCACTGAATATTATTCATGAAAACTGCACCCTTCCACTGAATATTATTCATGAAAACTGCACCCTTCCACTGAATATTATTCATGAAAACTGCACCCTTCAACTGAATATTATTCATGAAAACTGCACCCTTCCACTGAATATTATTCATGAAAACTGCACCCTTCCACTGAATATTATTCATGAAAACTGCACCCTTCCACTGAATATTATTCATGAAAACTGCACCCTTCCACTGAATATTATTCATGAAAACTGCACCCTTCCACTGAGTATTATTCATGAAAACTGCACCCTTCCACTGAGTATTATTCATGAAAACTGCACCCTTCCACTGAATATTATTCATGAAAACTGCACCCTTCAACTGAATATTATTCATGAAAACTGCACCCTTCAACTGAATATTATTCATGAAAACTGCACCCTTCAACTGAATATTATTCATGAAAACTGCACCCTTCAACTGAGTATTATTCATGAAAACTGCACCCTTCAACTGAGTATTATTCATGAAAACTGCACCCTTCAACTGAATATTATTCATGAAAACTGCACCCTTCAACTGAATATTATTCATGAAAACTGCACCCTTCAACTGTATATTATTTATGAAAATAATATATATAGTAAGTTCCCCCCCCCCTCCAATTGAATATTAATCGTAAATATTTAATTTTATGTTCTTTTAACTGAACATTACTACACACAAAAAATCTAGTAAGTTTTTTCCCTTCCATTGAACGTAACTGGTAAAAAACAACACCCCCCTTTTCAAATGAACATTTGTAAAAAAAAAATAGTACGTTTTTTTCATTCAATCGAACAATATTTGTTAAAAAATTAAGTAAGTTTTCTCTCCTTCAAATGAACTTTATTTATGAAAATCTACAGCAAGTTTGATATTCAGATTCAGCATGATGGGTGATTTCTCGTTCTTGTTAGAGGTAGTGTTGGGGCCTCCGCTGCAACAGTTTAAGTGAAATAGATATTAATGACAGGTGTTGAATTCTCTGTACTGTCACCTATTTTACTACCGAGATGTTTTTCTGGGAAATAACGATTCATAAACATCCAGGTAAATAAAATACATCACCTACGCTTAAAAAGAACACCTAGCACTTGATTTTTTAAGATTTATGGTGAAAATCTGAAGTCATTAGGCAAAAATTTGAAGTCATTTTGTCAGGCAGTGTTTTTGTGTACAAGTGTATGATCCAGTACAACAATTTTTGTATGGGTCCTTAACCCTAGTGGCGCGGTTCCCGGAATATTCCGGGAAAGGCGGGTCTAGGCTGTGTGGCGGATCCCGGAATATTCCGGGATGACGTGGGTGGTCATAGTTGAAAGCTTACTTTCGCTTTCAAAGGTCAGCCAATGAATGTTAAGGCCGTTGTAGGCCCGCAGAAAGGGGTGAAGGTCGTTTGACACACACAAGCAACGAAGAATCTGATTGGTTAAGAGTGTATTTTAATTTTTTTTCGGACCAGCCGAGATCGTCTTCAACAAAAATGGCGGCCAGCGTTTGCACTAGAATTTCTTCAAGCGTTTTTCGAGCTTTTTTACAAAATTGACAGCGAGGAGGAGTTTTAGAGGCTGGATTTGATTGAAATAAACAATGAGAGAGACGATGAGGTAAGGACTGTGGAATATTTTTGAAAAACTTGGTAAAAATCGATCGCGATCGGACTCAATCGAGCGGTGCTAGTTTTGCTGGATGGACTTTTTCGCTACTCGGCGATTTCGACGTCACAGATTGTTTTACTTTATTTTGACGCAACGAGGCTTCGAAATAACTGTTGTTGAGTCAAATCGCTATGCTGCTGAGTACTTTGCATCACATGAAATCAAGCGATCTTTGTATTTTTGTCATAGAAAGCCACCACTTCGCACATTCCGCCATGACGGTCGCGATGGCGTCGATCCTGTCGCTGAACTTTTCCGAGTATTTGGTGACCGATAAAGCGATACAAACTCCTTATTTTTTGAAAACTAATGTCAAGAAATAGTGTTTACCTAATCATGACATTTATGCACCGCAAGAACTTTGCTTATCGTGTTAAAATGGATCCGGGGCCCTGACAGTGGAACAGTGATCGGTAGTGCGAACATGATTTTTTTTTTGGATTTTTTTTTTACATAATCATAAACACTACACACTATTATAAAATTATACTCATTTAAAAGCATATTATCTCTTCTTTCCAGTGATCTATAGCTTAACACATTTAATTCAGTTTTATATATCAATATCAAGGGTTGTTTGAGCCCACCCTGCTCCAAAACAATGCTAGCCAATGTTAATTCAGCCAATAGAAGTGAGGCTTGTTGCTGTTTATTTAGCGCTACTAGGGTTAACTCACTCAGGATGGCCAATTCTCTCCCTTGCTTTTCCCCACAGACGGCCCATTTGTAATGGTTAGTAAAAAAAATCATAAAAAATACAAAAAATACAGTAAGAAAATGAAATTTTCTGAACTTATGAATAACATGCTGGGTTAGTACATATAAAAAAATTGAAGCTCTCACTTTAGTAAAACGCCGTCGTCAAGACCTAATCTGATCCCTGCTATTTTGGCTGAGTTTGCTTCTGACTCCATCTTTGACACTATGCAAAAATGCTGGGCGTGTGGGCTACTCTCCGCAACCTCAAACAAAGAGCCCGGAACACACGGAATCACCCGACAACGCACTGCATTGGACGTTGGACAGGCTCACGAAGCTATGTTTAGCTGCACGAGTCATAGTATCACGCGGCCGCCATGTGAAAAATCTGCAAACAGCAAATCCGCTATAGCGGGGAGTCGTCCAAAACCGTGGCTTTACACTGATCCGCTCTAGGGGACAGCGGTCCTCTGAGAGTTAGGGTGTTTCAGACAGAAAGACGAGCAGAGCAGGCCTCCCTACCAAACGGAGTGGAGCAGGTGTCCAGCTGCTGGAGGAGGGTGCCCTCCGTGTCTCCCGTTGACGCGCTCTCCGTCACCTCCAGGTTGAACAGGGTCACCCCGTCCACCACCTCACACACACACACAATTTAACAATAACAATAATAATGTATGGAATTTATATAGCAATTTACACAGAAGTTACCAGCTAGTCTGCCTGGCGCTATAGCCGAGTGTTTAGGACTGTTTGACTTGAATCCCATGGGTTATGGATTTGAATCTCGGCAGTGTGTGGTGAACTAAGGGTCAGGATTTTTACAATCTCCCTGGTCACCTTCAAGTGCAGACATGCCAGTGCCTTCATTTTCTTGTATATATCTATCTATATACACATGCAGAAGATCAAAGACGCAAATTAAAGATACTGTTATCTATGTCAGCGTTTGGTGGGTTAAGGTAACGTGAACACACCCAGCATACACCTCCAAAGTGGGAATGTGGCTATCTTCATGGTAGGCAAAAACGGTCGCATACGCTAAGTCTCGCCATTGATGAACCTCTAGCTATGGAACAAAAAACAAAACAAAATCTTTCAGTTTTATCTTTTCTAACTTTTATCATTTGTGTTCACTTTTGAGCATTTTCTTCAAACACACATCCACAGAAAAGTACACAGATGCCTTTTTCTTCACGCACATACCCACATCTGTCAAAGAATTTTATGGTGCGAAAAATACAAAAAAACAGATTTTTCATTACAAGTCAACCACACACTTGCTCTCCTGTAACACATATCTAGATTGTCATATATTGATATCAATATCAAAGGATTTACCATATTCCTCTGGTGAGCATTGAAGACAGTAGTTTGTCGTTTCTCAGGGGCACTGTCAAGGGGCAGATACTGCTCAAATTTCTTCATGGACAGGACTTCATGGTCCATAAGGGAGTACTGTAGGTACCTGAAAATGGACAGGAATCACTAAGTGGATCTTTATATATCTTGTTTTCCTGATTGAATCACTATGTGGATCTTACATAATTTATATATATATATATATACACACACTCATATACATCTTGTTTTCCTGATTGAATCACTAAGCGGATCTTTATATATCTTGTTTTCCTGATTGAATCACTAAGCGGATCTTTATACATCTTGTTTTCCTGATTGAATCACTAAGCGGATCTTTATACATCTTGTTTTCCTGATTGAATCACTAAGCGGATCTTTATATATCTTGTTTTCCTGATTGAATCACTAAGCGGATCTTTATATATCTTGTTTTCCTGACTGAATCACTAAGCGGATCTTTATATATCTTGTTTTCCTGATTGAATCACTATGTGGATCTTATATATATATATATTGTTTTCCTGACTGAATTATGTGGATCTTTATATATATATATATATATAATATATATATATATATATATATAATATATATATATATATATAATGTACACACACAGATATATATTTATATATCTATCTATATATATGTATCTTGTTTTCTTGATTGAATCACTATGTGGATCTTTATATAGTTTTCCTGACTAAATCACAATGTGGATCTTTATATATATATATGTACACACACAGACAGATATATATTTATATATCTATCTATCAATATATTGTTTTCCTGATTGAATCCCTATGTGGATCTTTATACTTTGTGCTCCTGATCTAAGTGAATACACTGAACTCGTTCTGGATAAACACTTGTTGAATTAACGACTCTTGAAAGAAAGAACAATTATAAATCAATTGTACAAATGAATGTTTTAGGCTCTGGAAGTATCACAGATGTCCTGAAAATTTTCTGCCATCTGTTTAAGCCAGTCATGTCTGTGGAAAACAGGATTTAAAAAATCCATTACTATCTTTAGTGTCATGTGGTATGTGTATACATTAACAGAGGCCCTTACGCTAGGGGACGGGACACCTCAGTGGTCGGAGCACTCGCTTTCCCCCAGCCAAGTTAAGCAGCGTCGAGCGTGGTTACCAGTTGGATGGGTGACCATTTGCGCGCCTTGGCTTCAGTACAGTTCCCCCAGCTGTAAATGGGTACCTGCCTCTTTAGGGTCAGGGAAGGTAAAGCAGCGAGGGAGAGGAGATAGGCGCCGCCCTCAATATGCTGGCCCTAGAGAAGTGAGGTCTCTGACGCCTCGCTCCCCTACGACCTTATAGGTTATGGGACTCCTTTACCTTTTTTTACCTTACGCTAAACTCCATTGTTCAACATTTTTTGTGTAGTAGTTATGTTGTGCAAACAATGTTACAATAAGTATTATTATTATGTAGGATTGGATGTTCCATTTTCCAAGAATGCTACTTAGATAAAACTGGCAAAATTTTTTCTTACCTTTGGCCTGTCATTCTGGAACATCAATATTTTCACCTTCTGAAAATGTTTCCTTTGTTTGGGTCATCACTTTCATTCACTGGAATAAAACATTTGTAGGGGGTGGCGGGGAAGTCTAGTGGTTAAGCAGTGTATTGATGATTTGATGGCCCGGGATCAGGCCACAACCACACCACGCCTGTACAAGGGGATTTTACCCTTGGAGTTGACATCAGTACAGACTCCACTCTCCAGAGAGTCCTTTGAAAATCAATGGCTATGTGTGAACACACACAAAACATCCTGCGCACATGTTAAACCCCACTTTGCCTTTCAGCATTGCTGCTGGTAAGAATGGATGATAAAAAATATCTTTAAAAAAGAAAAAACTGCATGCTCACTGGAGGTGTATTTAGGCATCACCCCCAAAGTAAAATGGCTACCTTGACGGTGGGCAAAAATGATCGCATACATGAACATTTTACCACTGGTGAACATAGAGCTCTAGCTGAGGAACAGGGAGGACAACTGTACAATACATTCAGCGTATTGTTTAGACACCCTTACCATACTACTGCTCCCAGAGATCTCACGGCCAGGTCATACCCCTCTGCTGCTGTCAGTCCCAAAGAATCATCTGCAGAAGAAAACCAAAAACGTTATACTGATATATGTGGTGAATGCCAATAGCAAAACCTTCAATCTTTTACCTATTCCAGTTTTAAAAAACAAAACAAAACAACAACTTACAAGTGTCTAAATTGCAGACCTTTATTTGCATAACTGTTCCCTGTCAAAACTAATGAGTTTAACAGATGTATTTTGTTTCTGAAATGCTTTGGTTTATGAAGTTTATATTTTTTCTAGAGAAGTCAAGAAGCCATTTACATAGCTGCATACTTTTTTCTTTTCCTTTTCTATGGCTGCATACATTCTTTTCTCTAAACTGAGGTCAAGGAGAGATGATGAGTACAGTAACTAATCCTACAGTTTTTGTTATTGTTACCTGCACAACAAAGTTATTAATTGGCACAGAGAATAGCAGAATCAAGCAGAAAATACTTTCTACACAAATTTATATTTGGTTAGTACATTTACCATAATTGGTAGGTCGAAGAGGCACTTCATACACATTAGCCAATGCTGCGAACACACTTCTGGATGAAAACATTTTTTATATATCCTATGCGCTATGAATCATATAATTTTTTCATTCATTCAAAGACAGCCAGTCTCCGCAGACACTTACTATCAGACATCATGGCTTTGATAGCCTCTGGCCACTGAAACTCCTCCCCCTCCTCTTTGAAATAATCCTCTTCCAGCAACGTTTTCAGCGTCTTGGAGCTTTCCCAGAATTCCTTCACAGGGGTCAAGGCTTCCTTGATGGCCGATGCGTAGCTGTTGATGAGCTGCATGGATTTCTGGGACATGCGGCCTCGCTCGAACAGGATCTGAGCCGGAGTATGGTGAGCGAGGACCGTCCTCAACCGTGAGCAGTGGCGATCATCACTGAATTGCCCTACCTGTGTCAGGGAAACAGTTTGAGATGGAATACAATTATCCTGAACCAGCAAAGACGTTATTAAGGAAAAAACAAACCCCACAAGACTGACATATACATAGAAAACAGGGGTTAGTATTTTGGTAGAAATAAGGTTTATCAAAGCAAGTTATAAACACACAAAAGGGACGTCTATGCGCTTTGATTTGTCTTTGCAAGATATAGCGCTATATAAGTTCCATTTATTATTATTATTATTATTACTTCTATGGACTACAATTTTTTTTTGTTTAAAAGATTTAAGAGATGGGTTACATGTACAACTTAAAGCTTTTTGTTTACTTTTTCCAGGGTTGTTTTTCACTTTAATAACTTCCCCTTTACTTCTTTACCATGGAGGAAAAAAAGTCATGATATGTTTCATCAGTAAGTGTACATTTTCAACAGAAAACAATTCTTTTTATCTGAGATATTAAGTGTAAAGACTCTACTCAAGTCCTCAAAAATCAATCAATCTAACCAATCCCTCAAACCAAATCTCACCTCAATCTATCTATATCATATCAAATCAAGCTGGTTTATCCTTCTATCTAAACCCTTGAAAATGACAGACATGCCTGCAGTCTTAATCTAGTAAATAAAATAAGAAAAATATGAATAGGACAACCACTCACACGGAATGTGCCAATGGAGGTATCCACAAAACAGATTCCATATACCACACCATCCTGCGATTCCGTCTGCACACCACATGAAAAAGGGAAACAAAAAAATTATGCAATCATCACACAGCACTTATGCTAAGACATTACTTCAAAACTGTGGAAGCAAAAACCAGAACAGACTTGACTTATTCTAAAACTAACAATCAACTTCTGATAGGTATAAACTATAAACTTTTGATAGGTATACTTTCACACAGCCACATATTTCTACCAGTGCACCCATTTTTTGGACAACAGGCAAGTTGTTGGACAGCCTGAAAGTTCAGCAAGAAAAATGGCCAGTTACCACATTGCAATGTACTACTATAACAACTGTTAACTATCGATAGTACCCCCCCCCCCCAAGATTAAATATTAAAAACAAAATTTTACTGAAACCACAGAAAGTCTTTAGGTCATTAAAAATGTAGATTATCATCACTTTTGACTTTGACATCTGTCAGTTCAGTGCAATAAAGCAACTACTGACAACATCAACAAAAAACCCCACTAATTCACCAATCATCCCAACAACCCTTAACCAAGAACACCCCCCAACCCAAAACCATTACTTTCATGACAATAACTGAACACAAAAAACATGCAAATCAATGCACTTTCACAGCATATAAACTTGGATCCTATTATAACAAAAAAGAAAACCACTTTCAGCACCGTCTCCCCCCCCCCCCCCACTATGCAAATCCCTATCTTCTTTGCACACCTCCCATACCTCACACACACACTGTGTCCTGTGCCTACCTCACACAAAGCCAGCAGGTAGCTGGGCTGAGCGTCCCCCACATCCCCGTCCTTGTGGCTGAAGGAGCGGATACCCTGGGTAGACACCTGGCAGATCTCTCGCTTCACCACCTTGTCGAACTTGGTGGGTCTGGCCACTGTCAATCAACACAGTCCTTTACACTAGAACACCCAATGATATATACGTGCACTAGAACACCCAATGATACGTGCACTAGAACACCCAATGACACTAGAACACCCAATGACACGTGCACTAGAACACCCAATGACACTAGAACACCCAATGACACGTGCACTAGAACACCCAATGACACTAGAACACCCAATGATATATACGTGCACTAGAACACCCAATGATATATACGTGCACTAGAACACCCAATGATATATACGTGCACTAGAACACCCAATGATATATACGTGCACTAGAACACCCAATGATACGTGCACTAAAACACCCAATGACACTAGAACACCCAATGATACGTGCACTGGAACACCCAATGATACGTGCACTAGAACACCCAATGACACTAGAACACCCAATGACACTAGAACACCCAATGATACGTACACTAGAACACCCAATGACACGTGCACTAGAACACCCAATGATACGTGCACTAGAACATCCAATGACACTAGAACACCCAATGATACGTGCACTAGAACACCCAATGATACGTGCACTAGAACATCCAATGACACTAGAACACCCAATGACACGTGCACTAGAACACCCAATGACACTAGAACACCCAATGATACGTGCACTAGAACACCCAATGATACGTGCACTAGAACACCCAATGACACTAGAACACCCAATGATACGTGCACTAGAACACCCAATGATATATACGTGCACTAGAACACCCAATGATATATACGTGCACTAGAACACCCAATGATATATACGTGCACTAGAACACCCAATGATATATACGTGCACTAGAACACCCAATGATATATACGTGCACTAGAACACCCAATGATATATACGTGCACTAGAACACCCAATGATATATACGTGCACTAGAACACCCAATGATATATACGTGCACTAGAACACCCAATGATATATACGTGCACTAGAACACCCAATGATACGTGCACTAGAACACCCAATGATACGTGCATGAACCGTTTATTACCTTATACGGTTGTACACTGACAAACTTGCCAAGACGTATTGTTTCGCCACTGTCAACATACTCCTATACATTGCCACAGCCAGTAATATGTACATATTTTGTTTATCACCTCGAACATAATTCATTTGTACATTGACAAATTTGCCATGGTGTATTGTTTTGGCACTGTAAACATACTCCTTTACATTGGCACATCTACCACGTGTGTATGTACAAAAAATAATAGGTACAGGTTTCCCACCTTAAACAAATCTACTCATGTGCATTGGCAAATTTGCCATGATGTACATCTATTCTTTACTATTATGCCACTGTAAACATACCCCCTTTACATTGGCATACCTACATTGATGTACATAAAATATTTTTTGCCACTGTAAACAGAACCCTTTATACTGACGCACCTACGTTGATGTATATCTACTGTTTATCATCTTACCACTGTAATCATACCCTTTTACAGTAACACACATACAATGATGTACACAAATTATTTACCACCTTGAACACATATTTGTACATACATTTTTCTTTTAAAACTATGTTGTACGTTCTTATTTAGGTTTTTTTCCACTGTAAATACACCCCTTCATATTGGCAAACCTACTAAGATATAACTATATTATTCATCATCGTGAATGGTGGATCGGTGGTCTAGAGGTAACGCGCCTGTCTAGAAAGCGAAAAGTCCGGGTCTGAAGTGTGCGGCGGTTCGTACCCCGTTTGGACCGGAAACTTTTCCCCCATCCATTAGACCATGAGTGGTGGTCTGGGCGCTAGTCTTTCGGATGAGACGATAAACCGAGGTCCCGTGTGTTACACGTAATTATTTAGCGCACGTAAAAGAACCCACGGCAACAAGAGAGTTGTCCCTGGCAAAATTCTTAGAAAAAAGCCACTCTGATAGGGGAACAAATACAGTTGCAGACAGGAAAGAGAAAAAAAAATGGGTGGCGCTGCTCTTGTGGCGACGCGCTCTCCCCGGGGAGAGCAGCCCAAATTTCACGGAGAGAAATCTGCCGTGACTTAAAGTGGTATGATATGATATGATATGATATGATATGTACATCTGTACATTAGAAAATCTACCATGGAGTATTGCGTTGTACTGAACTGTACTGTATTGCATACCACTTTCATTCATGGCAGATTTCTCGACATGAAATTATAAGACACCTTCCACTTATCCTTTTTGTGCAAAAGTATGAAGACAAGAAACTTTTCTTTTTTTTTAAATGAAGATTAGTAACTTCAAACTTGGACCCCAACTTACAAACCTGTTAAATTTCTCTATTTCATTGTTACAATTTTTCTTTTCTTTCCTTTTTTTGATGTGACAAAATGCAAACAAGACAAATGGAAAATTTTGTTCCCTTCTTCTTTTCTCTGCGTTCCCTTTTAGGGAGGGACGAGTCGTGCCTGGTCTGTTACGACTGTGAAGTCGTGCCTGGTCTGTTACGACTGTGAAGTCGTGCCTGGTCTGTTACGACTGTGCTTGTCCCTCTGCAGGAGGCTTGCCCACCAACCCATTCTTCTTCAGAGCATCTCAATTTTTTTTTTTGGTACTGGAAACATGCTGAGTATGTTTGTGATTCCATAACCCACCAAACGCTGACATGAATTACGGGACGTTTAACAAGCATGTTTGATGTTCTGCATGTGTGTCGCATAAACAGAATCGAGGCACTGGCAGGACTGCACTTAAAGGTGACCTAGCAGATAATAAAGATCACCACCCTTCAACTGACAGCTGCTGAGATTTAAACCCTGACTACGGACCCACAGGAAAAAGTCAAAAGGTTTTAACCACTGCTAGAACATCCATCAAACCCTTTTTTTTTCAACACAGGACTCACTCTCTCGACACCGGTCGGCCATCATCTCTGGGGTCTCGGTCTGCTCCACCCTGGCCACCTTGTAACCTTTCTGGATCAAGCCATCCGCATACCGGCTGTAGGCGATCTCCGGGAATCCTGAGTGAGCATGCTCTCCCTGCAGATGATGTCATCGATCAGCTATGATAGCGTTTTTAAAAATGAATAAGCTTTGAAACAAGAGAGGCAGGCAGAAAGTTTTGTACAACTGCATCAGTAAGGGCATGTTCTGTATGGTTATGCTTCAGCTGTCACTAACTGACATCGATGATCAATCCCTGAAATGGGAAAATGGCTACCTTCATGGTGGATAAAAACGGTCCCATATGCAAAATTTCACCATTGGAGAACCTTGGAACTTCAGCTGAGGAACACACACACACACACACACACTAACAGGATGATCAATCTGTAGCCTGTTAATTTCGTTTTTCAAATGGCCCTCACTTTTCCAGTCTTCACAGCACAGCTGTCGTGCTGTCAGTTGTGTTGATATATGTCAGATCAATATAAAGTATCACACAACATAACACGGCTGACACAGCAGCAGTGTCAAATTTTCTCTTGCCGTATGATAGATATGTGCTGTAGTTGGGGTGAGTAATACAGAACAACCTGAGAAGCTGATGAAAATATGCCTCCCCCTCAAAACAAACAAAAAAACCACTCCACAACAAAACATCCAAGAAAAAAATGTTAATAATCACAAAGAACAGAGAAGATACATGAAAACACAGAAACCACTGAATAAAAAGCAAACAGCTTCAATGTGCATGTATACAAAACTAAACCATGAGCTTGCCCACAGCTTTATTACAGACCTGACAATGCCAAATTACATTTTTCTTCATTCGATATAAGTACATATTTACTAACATTGAATTTGTTATCATCAAAATAGCTAGAATAATAACAATTAAAAAACTGATATTATCTAATCATCACATCAGGCAAGCACAGACAACTAACCTTCATGTATATCAACCCTAGCTCCTCCACACCCACAGTGGAATCCATATGGAACAGTTCGTAGAATTTCCCCATCTGCACACAGCATACATACAATCACGGCGAAAACATCCCAACGCAAAACTGGGACACAGGCAAATTTCAGGTACACACGGAACTGAGACACAAAATCTTGGATATACACAAAATTGAGACACAAACAAATCTTGGCTACATACAAAACTGTAACATATATGCATATCTTGTGTACACACAAAACTGCTATACACCAGCAGATCTTCAGTTATTTGTACAAGAAAACTATAAATAAGTATATGATAGGGCTGAAGATGCTAGCTACTGACATTGATAAATACGATCTCCTGTGAACAGGCATGCTACTGCTGCCCTGTGCTCAGCTATCGGTACTTTCAGTCTATCAAATGAAATTAAAACTAAAAAAATATCCTGCAAAAGGGGGCCAGGTAGCGAAGTGGTTGGAGCATTGATCTTGCAATCTGACATTGAGAGTCCGAGCCACTACCAATAGGCCTGTTTGAGGGCACTTTTCAGTATCGACTTCACTTTCCAAAAAAGTCATTCAGATAAGACTATAAAGTCCCATTTACAAATGCACGTAGACCACCTTGCCCAAAAAGTCATTCAGATAAGACTATAAAGTCCCATTTACAAATGCACGTAGACCACCTTGCCCACATGTTAAAACCCTTTCTGCTTTTTGGAAGAGTTGGCTATTATGTTCCAGTAGGAAAGGACGAAGGTTTGTTGAAGAGCTGTGAAAACCAAATGCTACGCTACATGACAAAGATCAAATGGGAAGACATGATCATGAATGAAGAACTATGGAGAATGTGCAAAGTTGAGATGAAGTCTGTAGCTAGTACCAATAGACTGCGCTGGTTAGGGCACATTCAACGGAAAGCAGACCACCACATCATAAAAAGAGCAATGAACTTCGTAGTGGATGGAAAGAGACCAAAGGGAAGACCTAGCAAGACCTGGGCTGCCTGTATTGCAGATGATCTTAGAGAAAGGGGCATAAATAAGGAGGAAGCTCAAAACGGAGAGAGATGGAGAAGGCTCATCAATGTCAAACCTCCCTTGAGAGAAACATGACAAAAAAGGAAGAAGAAGAAAAAAAAGAAGGAAAGGACGATACAAAATCCCACCATCTGTGAATCTCACAGCTCTAACTGAGGAACAGATTTTAAAAAAAATTCGTGCAAAATATCATGTAAAATCGATTATTTTCCTGTATTTGTCTATTGTTACATTAGCTCGATGCATTTTTACTGTTACCTGACCTTTTTTCATCACGTGACCTAACTCACAAGTAATATTCTAAGTATGAAAATAATCTGACTGGAAACCTGAACTAGTAACGCATTCTTTATATACCAAAAGCATTGACGCAATCATACTCTTTTTTTCATACAATGTTCTTCGAAACAAACATAATATATACTAAATATCATCAACAGAAGTTAATACTAAAAACATGTCCTGCAAAAAAAGGGGGTAGGGCAGGACAGCCTAGTGGTTAGAGTGTTGAGCTTCAAAATTCTAAGTAACAGTTTCACATACTCGATCTATGTAACGCCATAGATAAACTGATATGTAAATCCATACTTCCTTGTACGCACTATTTCTGATCTAGAACTAAAAATCTGCAGTCAATATCAGGAGATTTGCAGAGCCCTTTTGTTCATGGGGAACGGGATAGCCTGGTGGTTAGAGTGATGTATTCGTGATCCGCTGACCCGGGTTTGATTCTCGTTCAAGAGGATTTTTCCTTTGGAGTTAACATCAGTGCAGACTCCACCATCCTCAATAGTCTTTTGGATGAGACTATAAACTGAGGTCCCATGTGCGAAAGAAAGCAGAACATCTTGTGCACACATTAAAACCCGTTCCGCTTTTCAGAAGAGTAGGCCATTGTGTGCCAGTGGGAACAGGTGACAACATTTACAACATTGGGGACTGGATGGGAAAAAAAGTACATGAGTGCTTATTCCATAATCCTTGAAATAAGAGAATAAATAAAAATAATAAATAAATAAAAGGGGGCAAGATAGTCTAATGGTTAGAACACTGAGCTTCAAAATTCTAAGGTAACAGTTTCACATATTCAATCCACAGATAAACTGACAATAAATCCATAATTCCTTGCTCACACTATTTCTGATCTAGAAAGTTCTAAAAAAAACTGCAGACAATATCAGGAGCTTTGCACAGCCCTTCTGTTCATTCATAACTGGCCTGCAGCAGAGGAGTGTGTACTGACCTTGAAGAAGAGAATGGTGTTGTAGTGCCGACTCTTCATCTCCCACCACTGACGCATGGCCTGTGACAGACAACTGGTGGCATCAGCTTACTCCCCTCCTGCCTGCTCTCCGTAGCTAGTTCACATCACATCACAATACATCACATCACATCACATCACAATACATCACATCACAATACATCACATCACATCACATCACAATACATCACATCACATCACATCACATCACAATACAAGCACTTGCTACACTGACAAGCCAGTGGTGATGGCTGGTTGGTGGTACAGTCCCTAACTCACCTGGGACTGTTAATTCCATCAAACCAAAACTGACAAGGCTAAGAAGTCTCCTTAGCCTTTGGATATCTTTTTATCACTTCGTAGTTGTGTAATGGAAAAACTGAAATTCTGATCTAAGAAACAAGAGGCAAGGCTAAGATCCCCAAACCTCATATCAGCATGCCCCTACTCTTCCTTTGCATGCTTCTTGCAGCATATATACTGACACTTGTCTTTCTTGGCTGGGCTGAGATAGTCGTGGAAAACTTCTTTGTTGTCGAACGCTCAGACAGCAACTACTGTTGTCTGTCATATGAGTAAAAATGTGTCACACAGCAGACATGATGTCCCAAGATGATGCAAAACAAAACAACAGAAAGAGAGAGAGAGAGGAGACGAAGAGAGGGGGCTGGAAAGAGAGACAGAGACAGAGTGAGACAGAGACAGACAAACATACAGACAGACAGAGACACAAAGAGAGAGAACAATAATGATCCTCTTATACCAGAATATCACCAAAGTGTCGGTTCAGCGTGTTTGTATTCTGCACTCCACTTACTGGTGTCTGTTTGCTGAGGAAGCTGTCTGGCACATACAAGGTTCGTGGATCGTAGTCTGGATCCGAAGGACTCTTCTTGTTGGCATCTCTGAAAAAAGAATGCAAAAAATTGTTAACAGAATCGTCCAACAATTTAATAATAATAATATATGGAATTTATATAGTGCTGAATCTTGTAAAAAAACAAACAAATCGAAGCGCTTGCACTCAATCATTTACAGGCATGCAACTCTCCTTAAACACAATGAACAACAGATTTCAAAAACCATGCGCGCGTACGTATGCACGCACACACACACTCGGAACAACACTTAGAAGGTGAAAGATGCTGTTGAAAATTAGGGACAGATATTTGGGGGGAAAGTCTCAGGTAGGAAATAAGTGTGTTGGGTTGTTTGTTGGGTTTTTTGTTACCGCTCCTTGGCTGGAGCTCCCAAGGTACACCCATATTGAGATTTCGCTATCTCTGCGCAGTCCTCTCCTCTTCTGTACACAGAAACTGGGCTACTCTGCTGTTGCTGTGTTCCATTGGGACCTGTCCTTACTGACCTGACTATATCTGACCTGTCCTTACTGACCTGACTATGACCTAGCATTAATGACCTGACTATGTCTGACCTAGCATTAATGACCTGACTATGTCTGACCTAGCATTAATGACCTGACTATATCTGACCTGGCATTACTGACCTGACTACATGACCTGGCATCATTACTGACCTGATTTTGTCTGGCTGCAGGAAATCCAGTTTGTGGTGAAGGAAGGAAGCGGAGTCTGTCTGACTGCTCTCCCCTCCAGAGGCTCCCTACACAAGGCAACAACATGGAGGAAATGTCATCGACAAACATGCATTGAAAAAAAAAATATCTCAAAATCTCTCTATAGTTCATGTTTGAAAACTGGTCAACAAATGCTTCACTGTCATCCAGTAAAATCTACAGGGAACAGAATGATTTCATGTGGTTATGATACAGGCATTGTGTAGCCAATGCTATTTCAAAGGTATGGCAATAAAACATACTTTCTCACACACACACACCCAAAGCCACATAAAAACCCCTTAACTCTCCTACTACCGTCGGCGGGTTGACCCGCCCTCTTACTACTTGGTCCGCGAAGCCGCGGGCGGGTGTGCCCGCCGAATACCTGGGGACACCCAGTGTCTCCCTTTGCGCTATTTATATACCATGGTCTCACACCCCTTATCGCTTTAGACATGCGCAGTGAGCTCCCAGATAGTGTAGCTGCCGCCATTTGCAATTTTGGCTTCAGTTGATCGATTTTGGTGCCGATTTTTTCGATTTTACGGCGATGTCATTGAGTAACAATTTTTGGAGGGAGCTGCATCAATATGGCGACTGCTTCAACGAACTTTTTGGAGGATTTTCTGTGAAAATAATGGCAGAATCTGAACTTATGTGGACTGAAATGGACTTAGAAGCTGAACAGAGGATTCAAGAGTTGCAGTGTGGAATCGATGTGCTGTGTTTATTGGTGATTCGAGTGATGAAGATGACTATGACAGTGGTGTAAACAACGATCCTGCCGAGGGGGGCATATGACTGTGACTGGCTTAAATTGAAAGAATTTCGTGAAAATTGTGGCTCCAGAAACTTGCAAAATGATGCTAGTGACTCGTGGGTAGTATGATGGGTTTTTTTCTTCTGTTTTTCACTGACGAAGTGCAAAATAAAATTGGAACAAACCGTGACCTGATTTCAATGGCTGTTTGTTCGTCAGCCTGTATGCTTGTTTGTGAGTGTGATTGCATGTTATTCTAATATTATCTGAACATTATTACTTATTTTGCATGTTTGATTTTATTTCACTTCATCTTTACAATTGTTTACCTCTTGAAATAGTCATATTTTAAAAATTATTGCATAACCACCTTAGCCAACAACAACCGCAACATCATCGCCATCAGCATTCCACAACAAGTCACACAAGAGTCAAACGAAGAAATATTGAATTTTTATTCACAACTTAACAAGTACAGAAAGTTTCATGTAGATCTGTCTTTATTTCGATTTTTTATCATTTTTTAAAGTCAGTAGGTGTGAAACTGAAAGACACTGCAGAAAATACTTGGTATACAGTGGTAAGTAAGAGAAACGGAACGCGGTAGTAGAAGAGTTAAGCCCCAAAAGGCAAACTTGCAGCAAGGGACCATGCGAATGTCATAATGAAATAAGGACTACAGGAAAGTGTCTCATTTTCTACAGAACATACTCTTCTCCCCCCTGACACACAGGGAAAATAACTTTTTGCTCTTAGTCTCATATAGCCCCCCCCCCCCCTCCCCTTGGAAATTAAGCAAAGCAAAAGAGAAAGCAAGAAAAGCAAATGTTCTAAAAACTCGTGTTTGCTTCCGAGCAGCAGAGCAACACAAAGTCAATACAAAGAAATCTAGTGCTATTCTGAGCATAATGCATCAATATCCTCAAAAATAAACACATCAAAACTTATTATTCAGATAAACTAAACTGAAAATAATTTCAAGATCAGCCCTACATTGAAAAACAGATACATAACACCAATACCGATTATAACAAGACATAACACCAATACCGATTACACTGAAAAACCTATATATAAACCAACGATAAAACCACACCCAAACTGACTTTTGACCATACACACACACAACCCCAATACTGACGACGCTTTCACAACACCACCACCAGAGGTTCTTACAGAATCCGGGGCTGAAAACAGCGACAGCTTGGACTTGGTGGCAGAGCTGACAGAGGGCTGGAAGAAGCTCCTGCTGGTGCTAGGGCTGGGGCTGGGAGTCAAGCTGGGTGTTGGAGACGATGACGGCTTTCTTCCCGCTCCTGCCACTTTCCTCTGGCTGCTTTTCTGTCAACGGCAAGAAAAACCTTCACAGCGAACTAACAACATAAAACTTGTAGCGAAGTGTATCTTGTTGTCTCCCTTTTTGATTGAGTTAGGTGTGCGTGTGTGTATGCGTGTGTGTACTTGCGTATGTGTACATGCGTGTGTGTGTACATACGTGTGTGTGTGTGTACGTGCGTGTGTGTACGTGCGTATGTGTACATGACTGTGTACGTGCGTGTGTACGTATATGTGTGTATACGTGCGTGTGTGTGTAAATGATGCGCATCTACTAGAGAAAGAAGTGACCGATCTAAAATGTATGATTCAGACTGTGTGCAAAACTAAGAGCTATAACTCTTGACTCCGACAGACTTTTTACATAAGTGTGACAAGGTTGCATCTCTAGTTTCCACTTCTATCCCATATAAACTAGAAGTACTTACAATTTCATGGAAAAGAGTTACTTATGTTATGTGAAAAATTCTCTCTCCCTTGTAAGACCAAACAACCCTTCATATAGAATGGGAATTATTCATATTTCATGAGAGACAGAAACAAGATAAGGTTTAAATAGTATGTACACATTTTTTCAAGGGGACGGGATAGCTCAGTGGTTGGAGCACTCGCTTTCCCCCAGCCAAGTTAAGCAGCGTCGAGCGTGGTTACCAGTTGGATGGGTGACCGTTTGCGCGCCTTGGCTTCAGTACAGTTCCCCCAGCTGTGAATGGGTACCTGCCCTCTTTAGGGTCAGGGAAGGTAAAGCAGCAAGGGAGAGGAGATTGGCGCCGCCCTCAATATGCTGGCCCTAGAGAAGTGAGGTCTCTAACGCCTCGCTCCCCTACGACCTTATAGGTTATGGGACTCCTTTATCTTTTTTACACATTTTTTCACTGATCACACCCCAAATGTGTAGTTGTCATGTTAAAAGTTTCAATACTGAAAGATAGTTTAGAGAACAATTCTGATCAGACAAAATCCTTACAAAACAACTGTAACAAAAACTGGAAACAGGAATACACATGGCTCAAACCTTTACAGGGGAATCTGGTTCTGATGCAGACTCAGGCTCTGACACATCTTGTTCATCTACACCACTGCTGCAGCTCTCATCATCATCGTTGTCATCTCCTTCTTCTGACCCACTGGGCTTGAAGTCATCACCTGAAAAACACTGTGTGCTGTCAAGAACACTTCTGCCATTAGCCACTGAAGACACACATCAAAAAGAATGGTAACACTACTTACAAAACAAAACAAAACAATAACAACAAAACAACCCCCCCCCCCCCTCCAACCCCCCCAATTAGCAACAGAATAGCACCCCCCAGCAAATAAACAAAAGCAAAAAAACCCCAGAAGATATTGTTTTATACTGAACTACTGTTTTTAGAATGACTTGTTATTGTTGAAAATTAGGCTATTTGAAACAGAATCCAGCCAACTGCAGTCTAAAATTAATTAACACACATTCACATATATTTTGACCCTATTCTCCAAACTCTAGGCTAATATTTAACAAACTGTAAACAACACACATCGTTTTTCAGGCAAATTAGATAAAAAAAAAAAAAAAATCTGTAAATATTTATTTCTACACAGTTTATAAACTACAAACAAGTTTACCTCACCAAAGATGACTAATGAGACAACACATAACATGACAGCTGCCTGAACAACCACTTGACAAACAAATCAATTCATAATAGCAATTGCGGTCCATCGCCTTCATTCAAGTCCATCATTTTCAGTCAGGAACATGTTTTGTTGCTTATTGCCTTGTACAATTTTTTTAATTCTTTTATTAAGACGTCAAACATGAGCATGTTGAACATGTGCATCTAGACTGCTTTGGAATGACAAACCATCACAGTCATATGTCTTTTTTGCAGTTTATCATAATTATAGTCAAAGTCAGACATGGGGTTACAAGAAAATGTCTAATGCGATACTGACCAGAATCTTCTTCAGCGCTGTCTGGCTCCATGATTCTCCGTCGTTTGAGTTTGGAGGCTCTGTGCCGTGTGTTCCTCGTGCGTTTCTTGGATGGGCTGCTCGACTTTTTGGATGGACTACTTTCAGAACTTGTCTGCAAAATAAAAATGATTTTTTTTTCCTTTTATGAAACAAATTCAATCTCTTTCTTTCTTTTTTTTATTGAAAGAAAACTTATTAGCCAATCTTTCTCTTTTTCTTCTTTTTTAAAAACTTACAAGCCAAAACCATGTGTTAGAAGAAGGGTGCTTGTCAGAAGACCACATGCTGTCTGTTTTTTTCTTCTAAACACTCTAAATGCAATGATTACTTTACTTGAATCATGAGATTTTGCATTCGCACCCATTCTTATCTTTTTACTTAGTAAACCTGTAGTAATTACAGGTTCTGTCCATTATGACTTCATCACAAAATTTTGAGTAGCAAAAAGAAAATGAAATCCTGATGTCACTGCTTTGGAATGCGCAAATATTTACGTAATCAGTGTTTTCTGTAAAGATTACCATTTTTGAGAATGAGAACAATCTTCAAAGTAAATGATGACGGAACTTAAGGATAAAAATGAATTTTTCTTATTGATAAATTTTTTCAATTAAAAAAGCAACTCTTACAATACATCACTTTTAAATGTGATACAGTGAGAGAGACAGAAGGGGAGGGGAGATGGGAAGGGGGCAAGAGAGAGATGGTGGGGGGGGCAAGTTTCCCAAATAGAAATTGACAAGAAAGGAAAAATTCACTCCTACCTCTTTCACTTTGTTTTCTTTGACACTGTCTTCGTTTTCTTCCGACATTTCGGCATCAAATATGTTCGCTGAAACATAGCAATCCAAGATTAAAGGGTTGGGGGTTTTTGTGTTTTATTTTACTGGTGTGTTTCCATTTACAAATATGTGTCTCACTTTATAAACATGATGATATTGTTTTGGGGGGTGTTTCCATTTAAAAACGTGTCTCACTTTATAAATATGATGATATTGTTTTGGGGGGTGTTTCCATTTATATACACGTGTCTCACTTTATAAACATGATGATATTGTTTTTGGGGGTGTTTCCATTTATATACGTGTCTCACTTTATAAACATGATGATATTGTTTTTTGGGGCGTTTCCATTTATATACATGTGTCTCACTTTATAAACATGATATTGTTTTGGGGGGTGTTTCCATTTATATACATGTCTCACTTTATAAACATGATATTGTTTTGGGGGGTGTTTCCCTTTATATACACGTGTCTCACTTTACAAACATGATGATATTGTTTTTGGGGGTGTTTCCATTTATAAACATGTGTCTCACTTTATAAACATGATGATATTGTTTTGGGGGGTGTTTCCATTTATATACATGTGTCTCACTTTATAAACATGATGATATTGTTTTTGGGGGTGTTTCCATTTATATACGTGTCTCACTTTATAAACATGATGATATTGTTTTTGGGGCGTTTCCATTTATATACATGTGTCTCACTTTACAAACATGATATTGTTTTGGGGGGTGTTTCCATTTATATACATGTCTCACTTTATAAACATGATGTCATTGATGATATTGTTTTCAGGGTGTTTCCATTTATTAACATGTGTCCCACAACTTTCAAGTACCTTGGAGCAGTCATCACCAAAGAAGGTACGAGCACACAAGAGGTGAAGATCAGACTTGCTGTGGCACTCTCCTCCATGACTAAGCTGGCGAAAGTGTGGAGAAACCACAACATCAGAACCCACACTAAGGTCAGACTCTACAAGGCACTCGTCACACCCATTGCCTTGTACAGCTGTGAAGCATGGACACTTACTGCCGATTTAGAACGTCGCATTCAAGCCTTTGAGATGAAGTGCCTCAGGCTGATCCTGAACATCACCTACAGAGACCGTAAAACCAATGACTACGTCTGGCAGCAGATCGAGGCACTGGCTGGCAAACAAGAACCATTGCTAGATACAAACGGAGGAAGCTGAAGTGGTTTGGCCACACAACAAGGCATAACAGCCTGTCAAAGACAGTCCTGCAGGGAATGGTGGAAGGAGCAATGAGGCAGGGACGGCCACGCAAAAGCTGGATATCCAACATCAAGGAGTGGACCGGCCTCACTGTACCAAACCTCCTGAAAGCAGCCCAGGACAGAACCATTTGGCGGTCCACTTGCAGCGTCTGTGTGGGTACCCCAACGGTCGTCTCGACCAAGGGATGAGAGAGACGTCCCACTTTATAAACAAAATATTGTTTTGGGGCCGTTTCCCAGCTTAACACCCTGGGTGTCTTTCATACACACTCACTCAATCTTACAGTGACACATGTATGCACTCACAAGCACTGACAAACAGAGAATTCTCCTACACGCATTCAATAACTCTCCACTTCTGATCATCCCTTCCCAAATCGGTTTTTGACTTGACTTGACTTGAGAGACAACCGGACATGTACAACTAATCATCACAATGACTCGAAACAAATACAAAGTGAATTACGGTCAAGATCCATCATCTCAGTGGTGGCGTCGGCGTCAGTGGCGTCTTCTTCTTCTTCGCTGTCTGAAGGCTGCAGATGACCCACCAGTTTCAGCCGATCATCCACCAACAGTTTCAAGGCTCTGTCAGCCTTCTCCGCGTTATGATGAATCTGCGCGTTGCGTGTGTAGAACTGACCACCTTGCTGACACTCCTTGGCATCTTTACCCTTGAATGGCTGGACATTGCTGTCGATAAAGAAAGCATCACAGCGATTCCCAGGTTTGTATTTGTCTTACTCTGAACGTCTGATCTGCTAACAGTTACATTTTTCAACTTTCCTTTGAATGATGATTTTTATGGTAAGAAAAATTAGTTTACTCTCTATAGGCTACAACTTACAAATACAAACAAAAATGGATAAAATGATTTGTGCTATTACAGTTTATACTATGACTATCTAACAACCTCCAAGCAATAAAACAAAAAACCCCAAAACCAAGCAAAAAAACCCAAACAACAAAAAAGACCAAAACTGTGCAATTGCCTGTAAGCTATACACTATACAGAATTAATCATTTAATACAGATTTACCAAATGCATTTTTTTGGTTTTTTACAAAGTCGTAGCAGAGAATTAAAAAAACCACCATAGTTCCACATAGTTCATTGTAATAACTGACAAACACTGCCACAGTTAAAACTAACAAGGGTTAAGCCAGAAAAGGGTATATTTATCACTATCACTGTATAAGACATGATGGGATGTGCATGTGATTACTATTAGTTGAGTTCTAGAATGGCAAGAGTGAAAAACAACCATAAGAATAAAGCCAATCGTAGTCATACTCTTGAAAAAAAAAATTATTGCGACTGTCACGTTTATTCTCTCTCAGACTTGGATGTCCTCCTCTCTTTGACATGTACACAATATCGTAGACAGATAAATGCTGCTTATCAAGTTGTTTTTGTTCCTAGATATATGGCTTGGAAAAAACAAATGCATTATTTAATCAATGCACCATCTGGATCTAGAATTTTGACTTCCACACGCGCGCACACACACACACACAGAGTGCAGACTCCACTCTCCCCAAAAGTCCTTCGGATGAGACTATAAACTGAGGCCCTGTGTGTGAACGCACACAGAACATCTTGTGCACATGTTAAATCCTGTTCCGCTTTTTAAAAGAGTAGACCAGTGTGTGCCAGTGGGAACAGATGACAACATTTACAAAACTGAGTACACACGTGTCGTTTCCGCATATTTCATAAACAATAACAATGCAAGGAGAGCAACTGCTATAAAGAGAAAAAGAGAACAGGAAGTGTGACCCGACAATCTGTATGAATATGGTGGATTAAACCGTAAAAATGTAAGAAGTTGGTTGTGCAATCTGAAGGATAGCACGTGAATACAACACCAACCGCCCGCGCATACAATCACACAAAAGTACAGATAAGAGAACGGCGACGAGTATAAACCTTCTAGGCTGACCACCAGCATTTGAAGCAGTAGGTGATACACAAACTCTTAGCATCAAGTGGACTTCATGGATAGAAGAGTTCGAAGCCTATGCAGACAGTGTTGGTTTGTTTGTCAATTGAGGACAGTACAGACAACGTGAAGCAACAACTTAAGAGCACTCTTGCTTTACACAGCAGGAAAAGAGGTGAGACATTTTTGCAAATCTTCCAGACAAAGGAACAGCAACAGAATATGATAAGCAGTGACAGTGCTGACAAACCACTTCAAAGTCAAACCAAACACGACATTTCATCAACATCAGTTCAGAACACTAACCCAGAATGACACAGAAACGGTTGCTCAATTCGTGGTTAGATTGAGACTGAATGCAGATGGTTGTGTGTGAGTTTGACAATGTAGAAGATCAGATCAAAGATCAAGTTGTGCAAACATGAAATCTGACAGATTGTGATGCAAACTCCTGGAACAGGGAGATGAACTAGATCTAGCAAAGACTCTCAAGATTGCAGCAACACATGAAGCTGTGGATGAACAAGCAAGACAGATGAAACAAGACCAATCAGGTGGAAATGGAGCAGTGGCCAGAATAAACACTAAAAGTAACACTAGCGGTCACAGAAACAAGCCAAACAAAGGGGAGTGATATAGATGTGGTGAAGCTGATCACTATGGCAGTAACTCAAGTTGCTCTGCCAGAGACAAAACATGTCCCAGGTGTGGAGGAGCGAATCACTTAAAAAAACTGTATGGTTCTAGATCTAAGAAAGAAGGGACAGTCACAGATGATAGAGACGCGAGACCTCAGAAAAATAAGAACCAAAGGGAATGTAGACAGCAAAGAAGGAGAGGAAACAGAAATGGAGTGAATCAGCTGGATGCAGAAAACTGATTCAGAAAGTGATGAAGCGCCAATTCGTGTGTTCACGACTAGGAAACTACCGTCAGTAACAGTAAACTCACTATCCAGGTTGGAGGTGTGCCTGCTGATTGTATTGTTGATTCTGGATGCGGCATCAACATCATCAGTGAAAAATTGTGGTCAAAACTGAAGTCAAAGAACATAGAGTACAAAATCAAGAAATGCAACAAGAAGCTGTACCCCTACACATCAACTACACCACTTCAGACAGTATGCTGTTTTGAAGCAGAAGTGTGTGCTGGTGAAAACAAAACTATAGCCCACTTCATCATGATCAAAGAAGATGCAGACCCGCTGCTTAGCAGAAAGACTAGCATGGAGCTGAAGGTACTTTGCATGGGACTGAATGTTCAGAACGTGTCAGCAGATAAGAACGAAGACATCAAGACTGAGTCGTTCACAGGGTTTGGAAAGCTGCAAGGACGCCAAGTCAAGCTCACCGTAGACCCCAAGATAAAGCCAGTCGCACAACCAGTACGACGAATACCATTTGGACTCAGAACCAAGGTAGAGGCCAAGATCAAAGAACTTGTCAACAGTGACATCATCGAGCCTGTGGAGAAGCCTACTCCCTGGGTAAGGCCGGTGGTGATCATGCAGAAAGCCAACAATGACATGCATGTGTGTGTGGACATGTGACGCATCAATGAGGCAGTGTAGAGAGAACGCCATCCAATACCAACAGTTGAAGAGCTACTGCAAGATATGGCTGAAAGTAGAGTCTTCACAAAACTGGATCTAAAGATGGGCTGTCACCAGCTGGAATTATATCCAGACTCACGAAACATCACTACCTTCGTCACACATTGTGGACTTTACAGGTCCAAGTGACTTGTGATGGGCATCAATGCAGCAAGTGAGATATACCCACATGAAATAGCACAGGTGGTGCAAGGCAGGCCTGGTGTGGCCAATCTCTCAGATGACATCATCACCCATGCGCCAGACAGAAAGCAGCATGATGAGTGACTGCAGCAGACACTGCACAGACTACAAGATGCAGGCTTAACACTGAATGCGGACAAATGCCTGTTCAGAAAAGACGAGACTGAGTTTCTCGGACACAAGCTGACTGCCAAAGGCCTTGACCCTGCAAAGGATGAGGTTGAAGCTGTGATCAATGCCCATGAGCCACAGAATGTCAGTGAAGAGAGAAGTTTTCTTGGACTAGCAAACTTTTGTGCACGTTTCATCCCAAACTTCGTGACGCTGACTAAGCCCCTATGCAAGCTAACCAGAAAAGCTGAAAAGTTTCATTTTGGCCCAGAACAAAAAGAAGCACTCAAGTCCTTGAAAGAAGCCCTAGGTAGCGCAAAGACATTAGGCTACTATGATCCCAAGGTGCCAATTCAAATCATCTGTGATGCCTCGCCAGTCCAGAGACAAACAGAAGGACCCAGAGTCATCAGCTAGGCAAGTCGAAGTCTGACCGCTGTGGAGAAGAGAGACTCGCAGACAGAAAAAGAGGCTCTTGCAATCGTCTGAGGTTGTGAAAAATTTCATCTATACATCTATGGACTGAACTTTGATCGTCTCACAGACCACAAACCTCTCCAGACCATCTATGGCCCCCGCTCGAAATCAAGTGCTCTGATCGAGAGATGGGGACTGCGACTCCAAGCCTACCAGTTCCGAGTTGTGTACCACTCAGGAAAGACAAACATTGCTGATCCGTTGTCCAGACTCTTGCCTACCCAGACCCCTTCACCATTCTCAAACCTTTCTGAAGAAGCTGAAGAACACATCCGATTTGTCACAAACATCACAACGCCATGCGCTGTGACAATGGCAGAAACTGAAAAAGCATCAGCTGAAGATGATGAGCTGGAGACAGTCAGACAGTGCATAGAGACAGCACAGTGGCACAATTGTGACAAGCTGTATGCGCTGTAAGCCCTGAACTGTATACAGTTGGCAACATTGTGCTGAGAGGTTCCCGCATTGTTATCCCCAAAACGTTGAGACCTCGCATTCTGACACTAGCCCATGAAGGACATATGGGTTTAGTCGGAACAAAACAGAACCTAAGAACCATAGTTTGGTGGCCCAGCACGGAGAATAAAGCTGAGAAATACTGCAAGACCTGCTATGGCTGTCAATTGGTAAGCCGAGCCAGTGAAGAGCACCAAACTACCAAACACACCATGGGAAGACCTAGCCATAGCTTTCCTAGGACCGCTGCTGACAATGGGCCGCACATGACAGCACATGAATACAACACCAACCATCCACGCATATATACACACAACAAACAAATAAGACAACATGGGGACTGCATGTAAAAAAACACAAACAAGTATATTTCATTATCCTCAATAAAAAGAAGATAGAAAAAAGAATAAATACCCCTCCCCACATAATGTATACAGTCGACACAGTACTGAGATACATACCTGGCTTTGACCCAAGCACGAGAGGGTGGGTTGTCAAAGAACTGCACATGTACCTCTGGCTTTTTACCTCCCTTTTTGTACGTCTTGGCCGTGGGGTGGTTGCACACAAGGCTAGGCCACCACGGGTAACCAGCCAGCTTCGCCCAAACCACATCACCGTTGGCAAACTCTGCAAGCATCAATCAAAAACATAGCCCATAGATTTTTTTTTCTTAAGAAATAAATCATAAATGATTGTTTCCTGTGGAGATGTCACGGGCTCTTTCAGATAGGTTTCAGTATAAAATTATATGAAATAGCATCCCCACCGCACCTTCTGGAAATTCTATGCTAGATTTAGTAGAAATTTCCTTGTTTCTATCAGCATTACCCTCTAGGCATTTTGGTCGCCTCTGCAGTAACAATGTACAGGCGTTTCCACACAATATACAATGTGCATGATCATATTGGAGACTTTTAATAAGATATTACAGGGGCAAGTCTCTTTTATTTCACAAAACTTAGCATACATCTAGAATTTTATGTGTACTACAATGAATCAGAGCTGTACCCTACTGTAGAGATGAAAGCATTAATTTTTTGCTTCTCTTGTAGCGAACACAACGAAGAAACGTAAAACAGGGGTTTTCGTAGAAACTTTTTGCTTCTACAAGCTTTACAACCTGTATCATGATTATTCAAAACACTGTGTCTTACTGTTTGTGTTTTTGAAAAGGACGCTCTCGGCAAATAAGGAGATTTCAGGAAATAGTTCCAATTGCCTGTAGTTTTAGACTCCACAGTAACGTATGTTGCTGAATCATTGTTATGAATTACCATTTTGCAACAGATTGATGTCTTTGGAGGAAAAGTAAACAATCATGGTTGTCCAATAACATGATCCATATATAACAATTGAAATCAACTGAGAATTCCAAAACGTTGGCTCATTGTGATCAGAGTTACTGTAGAGATGACACAATGTTGCCCCTTTGAAGTATAGTATGTCACAATCTTTATCATGTAGTTTCTTTTTTCAGCCAGCTACAAGAGATATAGATCTAGATCCATCCAGTCTTTAAAAATGAATACCCCACTGCAAATCAAGAGAAAACAATAATGTCATTCTAGTTACTTGCTGAAAGAAATTTAAAGTTCGTTGTGACAGTGTAGCGATTTAGATCTATTTAGATGACAGTAATGGCTTCTTCATTCATGCATTTCTGCTCTGAAAATGGCTTAGTACACAGATCTACATTATGCATTTTCACTGTTTCTTCTCTGTGTTGTATTACTCTGAGTGGCCATCATGTTAAAACAACAGACTGGATGATTAACTTCTTGTTTGTGCAATGCAAAGAAACTACTCTGCCACACTCCTATTTTGATAATTGTTTCTCCCTCAGTCTGCTACTTCTCTCAAACATAGGCATGCACAATCGTGACCGTCATGTATTAATTGTGAGACTACTGTCCAGTTGTACTGACACGATTAAATTTTTTAAATATTTATTAGTTAAAACCCCAGCAAGAAACAAACTTTATGAAGAAAAGCGTTTAGAAAATAAGATCAAATTCAGTTAGAAAAGTATGTGAAAAGAAAGAATATCCAAAGGAGAGAGAGAGAGAGAAATAACGATAACGATATTCATTCAAGAAAGGCAATGGCCCCATTTGAAAGGGTATTGATCAACACATTCAAATTTGCTGTAACATTCATTGACATAATTTGATTTGTGACAAGGTTTCCATGTCACGCAATGCCTTCAGTCAGGTAGGCTCACTGGCTCGCTCTGTTTCGTTTTATAAACACATGGCCTGGTGCGCACATGTATCTGTCCCAGCATGTTCCGCTTGCTTGCTCTCTCTCTCACACATGCCCTCACACACCTGCACACATCTGTCACCATGCATGCGTGTGATTTCACACACACACATGCACGCACACACACACATTCAAAAGCCTATCAGAATCACGATCAGTTATACCAGGAAGAATCTCAATCTGACAGCGTCCATGATCACTTTTAGCATATCTAGTCCAGCATCAATCCTGTCTTTGAACATCTTGCGATCAGCAGGTGTCCACAGCTGCAGCCTGGAGGTGATGGTCCGCTCCTCCTCAGACATGTGCTTGGTGTCTCTTTTTACAAACCAGAAGAAATCAGCTTGTTCACTGGAATCTTCTGTCCACTTAAACTCAAACACCACGTCATCACTTTCACAAATAACAAGGTCTGGTTTGTCCTTAGAAACAAACACGCGGCTAAAATCCTGATTTCTAGAGGTGTTTCTTGTTGTTGGCAAGGTTTACAAGAGAGAGAGAGGGGAGAGAGAGAGAGAGAGAGAGGGGGGGGGGGGGGGGGAGAAATTCCAGGAAAGATACCTGCAGGCACATGCACATATACAACCTAACTTTTCACTCAATTTTTTTCCCCACCCTTCTGGCTTCTGTCCATATTGTTCTTCATGGTTCATCTTCTCACTTCTATACTATTTATTTGTAATTTACGTTATCAATTTTTTGAAAAAGAACTTTGAAAAGTCAGTTATGAGAGAAGTCAAGAGTGTTTTCAGAATGTAGAGGGTGGGGTGAAACTTTCTTGGTAAGAAAGGGGGGGGTGAGGCCAGGAGCATAGTACCAACAATGAGTATCAAGTTCATGAAAGGGCAGGAGGGGCAGATGTAAAAACAAAGGGGTGAAGGAGATGGTAGGAAGGGGGAGAGGATAGGGGTGGGAAGCTGTCATCACTACCTCCTCCCCCACCAACTCTCCCCCATCTTCTGCTTTGATCTATACATCAGCACAATGGGTCTGCCTATTGTCTCTCTCCCAGATCTGTCTAGGGTTAGGGTTAGAGGAGTTCTTCCCTTCCCTTGTGTGTGTGTGTGTGTGTGTGTCTCTCTCTCTCAGTCTTTCTCTTTCTCAGCACCCTAACACCCTTTACAAAACTAATCATTGTCATCATCATCATGTATCAATCAATCAATCAATCAAATCTGATCGTGTGGCCTTACAGTACTGGTATCTGCTGACAATTACTTCCCCTGTCCTGAATTTCTGCCCCGGCTCTCTACCCTTCAGTCCTGTCAGCCGGTTTTCCAGTACCAGAGGAGGGGATGTTTATAGTGGTCAGTCATGCGGCTAACTGGCACCCAGGAGACTCTGGTAACTAGTTTTGTTAAGGCTAACACTGCTTCTCCTTTCCCCACGAGAATGTTTATAAGCTTCCTGGGTTGGTAGACTTTACTATAGTAGAGGAAATATCTTTAACTTGCACTGTTTTTCTCTGCCAGTTGTCCTGCCCCAAAAATGGAGGAAGAAGATGCTGACCAATTTTCTGATGACAAAATTTATTAAAAAATTTGATGATTTTGACCTGTTTGAGTTGAATGAAGAGGAAAGAGCAGAGATTAATGCTGCTATAAATCGTGACAGCGACAGTGATAGTGGTGATGAACTAGACGATGAGTATTTGCCACTTATTTATCACCGGCACTGTTTCAAGATTTTCTACACCCGTGTCACCTATGTGTGACATGTGACAGAGGGTGCAGATAAGTGACATGTACATAAGTGTATAACAGTAGAACCCTGAAAAAAAAGTAGAGTAGTGTTTGAGTTTTTGGTTGTGATAACCTCCATAACTGATTCAAAATGGACATAAACGTTTCTTTATTGCATGGCTGTTTTCTTGAATGAAACCAGCGTAACAGATGAGGTGACAATGAGTACTGTGACAATCAGTGTGACTGGATACCTTGTTCTGTGCAAGTGATGGAGATATTGAGGACATCAAACTGTAAGTTACTTCATTTCTGACATGCTCATATCTTATCAATCATTCGTTTGCATGCATTTTTCATCAATTGTTTGTATGTGACATAGGAAATGTCACATTTGTTAACACCTGTCATATACATCACACACACAAGTGCAAAGTTCTAGTCTTAAAGAAAATCTACATTCAATTCTGCACACAATGGTATATAACACTTACTATTTTATGCTTTAATGTAAAATTTTATATAAGATTTACTGAGGTACCCGTTTTGCACTCTTCTGCACCTGAGAAACCCAGGAATTGAAGGAAAATTTGATTGCGTTGGTTTTCCTCCTTACAGGACTGAAGGGTAGCAGGAAGCTGAGCCGGAAAACTGGCTTGCCGTACTGAAAGGTTAATAATTCAAACTGCTACGCACAAGTTTTGTTTTCTTATTTTCAACAGAAATATGATGAACAAATCTTCAAAATACAAGCAGAAATTCCATCATCATAATGAAACATGCAGTAATGAGTAATACATTCCCATTCATCAGAAGAAATGCCATGTGTCTGATGTATTTTTGAAGACAGCTGGAATCACCATCTAATCAACAGCTGGACTCTTAACTTGAAAAGTGCATAAAATGTTTAGTGACAGTTGTACGACTGCTTGGATGAATGCAAGAAAACTTGCTTATTTCTTTTTTTAAATTTCAATATACATTTACATTGAACAGGACAGCTTATGCATGTCTGCCATCCACAATCCTAGCCAAGCAGAGGAAGCTGAGTTTGCTGACCACCTGCTGACCATGCTGTTCTTGGTCCATGAGGTGACAACATGGCGCTTCACTCACCTTCTGTTCCTGATCAGCAGTCCATCATTCATGGATGACATTGCTGAGTGGTCAACAACAACCTATGTCTCTTGCAGCCATTTTCACAGCTTGAAAGCTATAAGTATATCAATGCAGGGACTTTTTTAAAAAGTTCAGGTTGTGAAAATGTAACAAGGATCAGGATGGATTCTCAGCATGACCTGATGAAGTAGTCTTCTCCCCTCCACTAAAAACTTTCAGCAAAATGAGAACAGACCAACTGAAAACACGAATCAGTACAAAGATGAATCAGTTAAATAAGTCTGTTTCCAATTGAACCCCTTGACGTTTAACAAATGAAATTTCATGCACACTGAAATAAGTTTTTTAATCCAGCAAATTTGAATAAACTTCTCAAAATCCACAACAGTTATTGCTTGCATATGCCTAATTATTAAGTCCTGCAAACTAAAATCAACAGTATTGACAAAAGATAATGCATCAAAACCATGTAAACAGTGATTTATTCTGATGCTGCTTGGTGGAATCTAAGAACAGTTTCCCATTTGGTTTCCACATACCGAACGCAACATTTCTCAATAAATATACCAATGTCCAAATGCTAATCATTATCATAGACAGAAGGCTTTTAATATCTTTTCTAAAATAGATTAACTCAATGGAGTCGCAGTGAAATGGATCCCGCCGGTTTGTGGCAACGTGTGATTTTGGCTATATTTGAAAAATTCAGCAGACTCATCCAACATGATAAAGACATACACATTATACATCATTGAAAAGTTTATTATGTCTACTTTTGAGATTGTTTCACAGTTTTTCAATAGATCATTAGATGACTGTATTTTTTTTTTTTACAAACTTTCAAAATATGTCACTGAATGCTGAAAAATAAAGTTTTGAAAGTTAGGGCTGCTTATCTTAAATGGCTTGAACTGTTCATCAACTAGTCCCTTTGAAACAGTGTGATGATTTTTCACCAGGGTAAAGTTCCCTGAACCCATCTGATGTCACTTTTTGCACAATAGAAATTTGTTTAAAAAGAATCATAACACAGGAGATCCCGAAATCCCAAAGAAATCACTTGACATGTCAAACAAAATTAGCCAACACACAGAAACTAGGCAAGCAACTGTGTTTAGAAAAATGAATGTCCTACAGGCCAGAGTACTTTCCCTTCAGTTGAACATCACTTAGTGTATTAAATTTTTTTGCGTAATTCTGCCGAATCTTAAGATTCGGCACAACCTCATTCAGTTATGAAATAGGTTTGATACACTGTAGACATGGAACTGTGTATTGCATTGCCTTATTTCATGCCAGATATTACTATTAGCTGTGGAAGAGGAGTGCTTGAATCACTATAGAACCAGTCTGTTGGCCTGTCGCCAAGGGAGAGAAATCCAAATAAGGGGTTGGCATTAAACAGGCCTCCTTTTCCATTATGAAGTAAAATAATAGACTTTTTCTTTACATATTTGGGTTTTAAAGTGTTTGGAGTTATACCCGACTTAATTTAAACAAGATTGGAGTGCATTTGTGCTCATGGTAGTGTACCAAAGATGCCACAACAGGTAAAAATTGCCTGTTTTGGGGGGTAGGTTAAGAAAAAAAAATACTGCCTCTTATTCTGTTAGCTTTTGCAATACAATTTTTGTTGCCCATTACATAGTACTAGATTGCTGTGTAAAACTATGTATTTTAACATTTACTTTGTATATTTCTGATCCAAAGAAGTATGTTGCCATTTGTTTAAAGCAGCTCTGAATACAGGCTTGGGCAGCATAGGTGTGCATCTTCAAACAGCCATAGCTCAGGTGCTACTGGCTTGAGAACATTGTGGTTAGTGTGCTTGTACTCAGAATTGCCTATAGAACTTAGAAGTAACATCAAGAGAAATATTGCCAGGAAAATTTTTTCCAGTTTGTATACAGGCTGCACACCGGTATTAATTTGGGGGTCATGTAGTATCTTCTATAGAGTTGAGTGGGAAAAAATGGTGATTTTCACAGATTTTTTTAAGCATGAAAAAATGGACTGTGCATTTGTTTTGGGGATTGAGGACATAGAGCAACACCAGGTAGTCACCAGAAAGTTGGAAATAACCATCAAATGAGGATTGCCTTTATTCCTACAGCGTTGACCCAGGCATGCATATTGCTATGCATGAGGTAAGGAAGCTAGCAGACGACAAAGGACTGAGGGGGTACAGTGTTTGCTGAAAAATTAAAAAATTTCAAACTTACCAAATTTGTTCAAAATCACATGACTTTTGAATCAGAGGCTAGTCTTTCACAAAAAGTGGTTTTTATTTCTGTAGATGCCTTAGTACGTGCGGTATGAATATAAGAAAAACAGAAGGAAAAGACTTTAAAGAGTGATTTTTTAATACTGGTGTGCAGCCTTTATACCCTGGTTTCACTTTTTTCTCCCTTTTTAAAAATATTTTTTCCCTGGTTATCAAAATCGTATTTTTATCAGTAAATTCATTTTTGGAGTCAAAATATCGTAAAGATGCGATAAAATTGTACGGGTAGGCAGGTCTGTCTTCGGGCTAGGCATCTGGGAGGTGATAAATGAACTGTAGAATCATCTCTTGCCAACTGCATACTTAGCAAGAGTTTTTATAGGGCATGACGTAGTTCCCCTAAGTCTTCTATTACGAAGAAATTAAAGCAAAGAGCGATTGTGCCTGAAAAGAAATGGCACGAAAACAAACAATAGCAGATCTCAATGAAATAGGTACAGGTATGCACTGACCACAAGCATTCTCTGTGGATGGACTTTTAGCTGCCTCTGGTGACGATTTGTTGTTTGGTGACCGACGAGGTGACAGCACTTCCTTGCTTGTTTTCGATGTTACCTCTTTCTTTGGAGTCTTAGTGAAATAAGAAAGTATTGTGTTGTCTTTTTTGACACCTTGTTTCTGAGATTTTGACATCCTGATCGTTGGTTTTCGTCGTCAACATGCAGACTGTAGCAGAAGATTTCCCGCGGTCTCGGGGCAATGTATTTCCGGTTAGGGACAACACCCCCCCCCCCCCCCCCCCCTATCCCCATTTACACCTTCATCATCCTCCCAATCCCTTTCTAAAAACCTATTTTTGGAACTGTATTGTGTTTTTCTTGTGCTATATTTTATCAAATAAATTTAGTTAATTTTTTTTCCGGCCTACTTTTACTTTTGAGACTGGCTTCTTTTCATGCCCATTCCTTCGTCTACAATTGTGCAGACGCCCGGATGAGGCTGAGAGTTGGACGCGTCAGGCAACATGGCGAAAGGTGGGCTTGATACAATATCAACACATAATAATTCTACTTTCTGTATCGTTTAGGGCTCTAAGTACCATTGCTCGTTGCTTTTGATGATGCCGTGTCTTGTATTTTATGTGCTTAGCATTTTATGTTACCTTATCAGCTAATTTTATTTGTTTGAGGATTTGCACTGGCAGGTTGCTGAAGCCGGCAGTTTTAATGCCACGTGTGAAAAAAGATCTCAAGTGATTTCTTTTTGGGAAAATAAAAGGCTATTTTAGTTAGTAAATGAGATAAATCCATGCATAGCGATTATATCCATGCACTGATGCAAATGAGTACAATGCAGAACATGAGATTTGCTTTGGGGCTCTAATGTTGACCCTGTTCTGTTGATCAGAATCGGCCCCTGCCCACTCTGATTTAGCCAGGAACTGAAATTTAAAGTATTGAAAGTACTTACTACATTGATCCACTCGACTGATCTAGTAGGCCTACATATCTGCCATAAAATGTCTTCTATGCAAAAACTTGTGTAACATGTCAGCTTTCACAATTCATCTGCTGTAAGTGTAACACATTGTAAGTGTATCAAGTATTCAGTGAATTCACTATTTCAGCATCCTGGAATCTTGCTATGTCCAAGATGCAATTCAGCACAAGATTGTGAATCACCGAATGTAAAGGAAACCCAAACTCAAAGTCAAACTGGGTGTAATTTATTTTTGTTGTTGCAATTTTCAGATTTGGCTTAACTGGTTAAAACTGAAATCTAGCTTCTGGAGCAGGCATGAATTAGAAAGTGGAAAACCTGAAAATGGATCTTATGGAAGAGCTCATTTGGTCTTAAATAATACACTGCTTCTCATTGCCTCTGTTTAGTTCCCCAGTCAAAGTTCATGACCTGCAGCTGGCTGGGCGTGGATATAAATAAACAGTGCAAAAGGCGGTGCTAGCCATGTTCAGCCGTAAATTACCCTTGTATCTTTTACGCCTCCTCTTGTACAGTGAATTGTCAAAAAAAAGACAAGCGAAGCACTCTTTAAAACGAGCTTGAAACAAGCTTTCTTTTGACTACAAATTCCATATACTTTCTTTCGTACTTGTTGATGTGACGTACATGAAGATAAACAGGAGAGGTGTAGGCAGAAATACAGTCACAAAAAACATACATTTCTAAGTCTCTAAAAAAACAGGGATTTATAATATATTTAATAAACATAGAGAAAACATTGAGCATGTCTGCATGCAGACTAACAGGATTTTTTGGCTGCAGAATTGTCCCTGTTGGCACAGCGAGGCCATAAATAAACACACCATAGCAGGCTAAGTACTGCGAGCAGGGGTGCAAGAGGCAGGGTGATGGAGAGCGTGGGGAGAGAGTCTGGCAGTCATTAGTGTCAGCTAGCCTATCGATCTGGCTTTACTATAAACACTAGGCCTACTGCATGGTCAGGCGATACAGCACATACACAGTCCACTGTTTCATCAACTTTTACTTAGGGGTAGGCCTATCTTTGCTACAGCTGAAGGTTTGTTCATGAACCAGTTCCAGTACAGCTCATAATTATAGCCCTGAGAAAGTTTTCACTGAAGTATGAACACTGTAAAAAATCTTGGGAATCTAGCAGGGTATGGTGAAAAGGGCCTTTTGATTAAAAATTCCCACAGTCAGCGAGTTGCTAATAGACTGCAAAGTAGAAATGTGTGCTTGCACGACGGGATGCTGGACTTTGACCTCTGACCGCGTGGTGCCTAGATAGCAGCCAGATGGAATTTAGGTTACCCAGTGCAAGTTCCAGCCGCCAACTAAAGAGTCAGGTTTTTCCTGTTTTGAGCAGCCGTGATTACTCTATGTCTTATGCTTCAGAAGCAAAACTGCCAGAAGGTTACACATGTCAAGAACTTCGAAACTTCATACTTGATGACAACCATATTTTATCTAACATTATTCTAATCTAAGACTACTGTTCTGACATATTCTGGCAGTTTCAAATGACTATCATTATCAAGTATGAAATGAAGTTATAGGCAAATTTTAAGCTGGTAAAAAAAAATTGCAAAAACTTCCCACAAACTATGTTTGTGATACTGGTGATACTGATACTGTAATAGTGATATTGAGCTTCTTTATTAAGACTAAGAGGAAAAAGCTGGTGATTGTCATACAAATTTCACATAATTTTTACGAATTGTTTTGGTCCGTTCCCTTTCCTGCCACATAATTGGAAATATATTTAATGAGGAAAAAAGAATAATTTTTTATTGAAACATAATTTTAACCTGAAAAAAATGTAGATCGCATCAGTTGCAGATTGCTTTTCCTTTCCTCTTCCCCCCACCCTCCTCCTCCTTTCCAAAAATCTGTCGGTGCTAAACTGTAAACCACATAAAAGGCTGACCAAGAAACTGGCAATGTTGTCCAGTAGGATCAGCATTGCTGAGTATAACTCTATAGCTCTGTGCAACTTTTCAACATAGCTGAACAGGTTAAAACTTGAATCTGACTTCTCAAGTGGGCATTAGCTGAATAGGTTAAAACTTGAATCTGACTTCTCAAGTGGGCATTAGCTGAATAGGTGGAAGACTGCAATTACTACTAGTGTTCTTATATGTCATAGTTGTGCACATGCTCACGCACACATTTTAAAAAAAAACTTAAATGGGGGCATAGTTTTGAAATCTGCATTTCAGATATGATACACAGTGTTGATTCTAGGGTGCGCCCTTGTGGGATTCCCGCATTTTTTTCATAATTGCCGCAAAATGATGCAGGCAGTGCGCCCCAACGGATGCAAAGAATCCTGGACAGCGCATTTTTGAACCAACAGTGTGGCATCGCAACTGCCGTTTGTATCATCTAAAAAATTTAGCGCTACTTCCGCCAAAGTTCTCCATTAATGCTTCTGATTGGCTAAGCGCCTCAGTTTTGACCAAGCACAGAGGCTGTATGTAGTTCGTCCTTAAGTTGGTAGGCTACCCCAGAGGGGGGCAAGATTTGCTGATTCCGCCTACAAGCCATCTTCATAATAAAGCGGGGTCGTTCTGCTCCCTTGCCCTCTTCGTTTACGTCATAATCCAAGAAGCCTTGTACTCCAGAAACAAGTAACGTGATTGGGACAGAGATCATTGAGGAGATTGCAGATGCTGCAGGTTCCTGCTGTTATGGAGCAGATAGATCTGGCCAGACAAGTAGCCCAGGCTTGAGAACAATGATCATGGCATGCAGTAAGATAGATCCCCAGTATATCAAACATGGAAAGAGCAATGCCTTCACTAAAGCAGGATACCCTAATTACAGAAGAGCACTTTGAGTGTCACGCAAAATCACAAAAAAACCCACTGCTGATCACAGAAAGACTTCTCTCTCAATGTACGATGGGGGGGGGGCACAAGACCTTGACTTTAACTGATTATCTAGATCTATCTCTGAATGTGGAAATAAAACTTTGATCCACCCCCTTCCCCCCACCTCTCTCTCTCAATGTACCATCATGGGGCTGGGGTGGAAACAAGACTTTAGATTTTGACCTTAGTTGAACTGTCATGTAGATCTAAATCTAGATCTATCTCTCTGCATGTGGAAATACAATTTGATCTCTCTCTCTCTCTCTCTCTCTCTCTCTCTCTCTCTCTCTCTCTCTCTCTCTCTCTCTCTCTCTCTCTCTCTCTCTCTCTCTCTCACAAGGGGCAGTGCCCCCTTTTTTTCATTTTAGGGGGCCCTTGGGCCCCTATTTTTGAAATCCTAGAATCAACACTGGATACAGATTTTTCTGACAGTTTTGTTAGGTTTCGATAAGTTCTTCAGATTAGTCTTAGCTCTTTAAACCAAGGTCCCATTGTGAATGCACGCAAAACATCTTGCACATATTTAAACCTGTTCCACCTTTCAGATGAGTAGGCTAGTATTGTGTGCCAGTGGTAGCAGACGCTGAGATGGCAGCTGCTTTTTTGTCCTAACCTTTCTGTCCGTACTTAATAGATGATAGCTCTTCTAGGATCCCTTCCCCTCCCCCATGAACCCATAAAAGGGATAACTAATAGCACAGTGTTTTTTGTTTCTTCTTAGTTGAGTGACAGGTTATTCTATATGTAATAAGTTGATAAATTTTGCGTTTGTTTTGGTGCAGCTGAAAATGTTTACTTTTGATGCGTTTCCTGGTTTTTATTTGGCCTTATTGTGACAGTTTGTTCAGTTCTGATCCTGCTGGCGGTGGCTGTGGTGGGCAAAGCCCTGACACCCTCCACCTTCCTGACCACTGTCGATCAGCAGCGCCTACGCTCTGTGTTTGAAAGTGCTGTCCCTTACGCTGACCTACCTTCTGCCCATTATTCTATCTTGGGCATCAAGCTTCTAGGGGGCACCATGCCTAACACACAGGTTAGTATACATGTAGTTTTTACCGTTAACAAAAAAAACCCCACTTCTGATTTTAGTCAAGTGTACTGTATGTATGTGCTAGATAAAATAAGGAAATAAAGCAATATAGTACCAGGCTTAACCCTGGTAGTGCTGAATAGACACCAGCAAGGCTCAGTTTCTATTGGCTGAATTAACATTGGCTAGTGTTTTGAAGCAGGGTGGGCTCAAACAACCCTTGATATTGGTATATAAAACTGAATTAAGTGTGTAATGCTATAAATCACTGGAAAGAGCTGATAAGAAGCTTTTATATGAGTGTAATTTTATAGTAGTGTTAATGATTATGTAAAAAAAAAAATTCTATTACAACGTGTGTGCACATTACCGATCACTGTTGCGTCGTCAGGGCCCCGAATCGATTTTAACACGATAAGGCAAAGTTCTTGCAGTGCATAAATGTCATGATTAGGTAAATACTATTTCTTGACATTAGTTTTGAAAAAAATGAGTTTGTATCGCTTTATCGATCGTCAAATACCTGGAAAAGTTCAGCGAAAGGACCCATTGCGATCGTCATGACGGAATGTGCGAAGTGGTGGCTTTCTGATGAATACAATGATCGCTTGATTTCATGTGATGCAAAGTACTCAGCAGCATAGCGCTTTGACTGAACAACAGTTATTTTGAAACCTCGTTGCGTCAAAATTAAGTAAAACAATCTGTGACGTCAAAATCGCCGAGTAGCGAAGAAGTTCATCCAGCAAAACTAGCACCGCTCGATTTGGTCGGATCGCGATCAATTTTTACCAAGTTTTAAAAAAATATTCCAGAATCCTTACCTCATCGTCTCTCTCATTGTTTAATTCAACCAAATCCAGCCTCTAAAACTCCTCCTCGCTGTCAATATTGTAAAAAAGCTCGAAAAACGCTTGAAGAAATTCTGGCGCAAATGCTGGCCACCATTTTTGTTGAAGATGATTTCGGCTGGTCCGAAAAAAACAAAACAAAACACTCTTAACCAATCAGAGTCTTTGTTGCTTGTGTGTGTCAAACGACCTTCATCCCTTCTGCGGCCCTGCAATGGCCTTAACATTCATTGGCTGTCCTTTGAAAGTGAAAGTGAGCTTTCAATTACGATCACCTACGTCATCCCGGAATATTCTGGGATCCGCCACATAGATTAGACCCGCCATTACCGGAATATTCCGGGAACTGTGCAACTTGGGTAAGACAACTTGTAAAGATAATGACTAAATTTTTAATTGAAGTTATGTTTTGATTTAGATCTAGGATGTTTAAATTCACACTTGGTGAAAATTTACTTGCCCACATTAGTGTGCTGTTGAGCTATGTGTAGTAACAATGTGGTTATGAAATAGTCTGTCATGATTTGATTAGTTGTCAAAGTATGGGACTGGGTGCTGATGCTATTATCAAACAGTGTGTTTGAATCAAACTTCAATCACTCAAATTATTTTATTTCAAGGATAATGAATAGCACTCGTGTGCTTTTATACATCCAGTTCCCTATACCTTTGTGTGTGGGTATGTGTGTGTGTGTGAGTTCTTCTCTTTGCTCTCCGTTTTTCTCTGCGTCTCCCCCTGTCTGCCTGCTGGTAGTTTATAATGTGATATATTATCTTTTGTGTTGGCAGGATACATGCAAGTATTTACAGTCCAAGGTGGATACTGGTAACATAGAATCCATGTACCATGCCTCTGGAGCAGCGGCTGCCCTGGGAGGATGCAAGGTAATTTCTTTCTATTGTGAAGGGGGGAAAGTGTCTGTCATTTCCATGTGTGTACAGCTCTGCCACAATCCCCCCCAATTAAAAAAAAAAATTGTTTCAAAGAGAATAAAAAGTGGTGGGGTGGGGGGTTCAAAACTTGCCTACATAATCCATGGTATTTCTTTTGTTTGTTTAAAGTGTTCAGAAGTTTCAGTTTTTGACCTTGATTTTTTCATTTTTAAGACGAACTCCTTTAGTATAGTTTTCTTTTTAATTATATACATAAGTATAGTTTTTGTATTTCCATGTCCAAAGTAGTAGACTCAAATAATGTCTTTCATATAGACTTGTTTCAAAATATTTCATTGCCATTTTTCTTCAGTTCCCTTATATATTGACGGGTGCTGGGAGGCATTTGAAGTTTTCATTTTCTTCATCTATGGCAAAATCTTTGTTTTTGCTGATTCTAACTTTGTCACACAAGACATTAGTTGCATATGATGAACAGGTAAAAAAAACAAACCCTTACAACAAATACACTATTCAGTTGGCAGTGTCATGCAACCCTTTACCTTTTTTTATGTAATTTCTTTTACAGATATGATGATGAATTTGTACAATGACCATTTGATAAAAAAAAATTAGTGCTGAGAGGTCAGTGACAAGTTACTGATGGGTGTTTTCAGTTTGATGTGCCTTCAGCCAAGCAGCTCCTGACAGATGCTATTGCTGCCAAGACCTCTGTGCAGGACATCAGCTTTGCTTTCTTCGCTATGAAGAACCTTGGCCTTACAGGTCAGAGCCTCTCTTTTAACTCTTTTAGGTTGTCTTCTGCTGTCTTGACTGTGATTGACCTTGAATATTGCAATTTTCATACAGATAAAACTGTAACTCAAAACTAAATAGAAAGTATATTTGATCCGGTCTTATTTCTTATTTTGTTTTGTAAATTATCTCAACACAGTTTATCAATGAAATATCCAAGGAAGTGGAGAGGCGAGAAGAGATCTGGGAACTGCTGTATGCTGATGACTTAGTACTGGTAGCTGAGAACAGTGATGACGCTACTCAAAGATTTGGCAATTGGAAACAGAGATTAGAACACAGGAATGAAGGTAAATGTTGACAAGACCAAAGCATTGACAGTTGGAAAAGACCGCAGAACACATAGAGAGCAAGGCAAATACCCATGTGGTGTCTGCCACAAAGGTGTAGGGAACAGTGGATCGGTGGTCTAGAGGTAACGCGCCTGTCTAGAATGCGAAAAGTCCGGGTCGGGTGTGTGTGTGGTTCGTATCCCGATTGGGCCCGAAATTTTTCCCCCATCCATTAGACCATGAGTGGTGGTCTGGGCGCTAGTCTTTCGGATGAGACGATAAACCGAGGTCCCGTGTGTTACACAAAATTTTCAGCGCACGTAAAAGAACCCACGGCAACAAGAGAGTTGTCCCTGGCAAAATTCTTAGAAAAAAGCCACGCTGATAGGGAAACAAATACAGTTGCAGACCAAAAGAAAAAAAAAAAGGGTGGCACTGCTCTTGTGGCGACGCGCTCTCCCCGGGGAGAGCAGCCCGAATTTCACGCAGAGAAATCTCGTGACTTAAAGTGGTATAAAATAAAATAAAAAAAATAAAAAAACAATTCGATCAAATGCTCCAAATGTCAATATTGGTGTCACAAAAGATGCTCAAAGCTCAAAAGTCTGAAGAAGGAGGAAGGAGTATTTGTCTGCCCCAGTTGTATGAATAAGAAGGGTGAAGACAATACCAATGCAGGAAAGGAGGAACTAGAATTTGAACAAGGGAAGATAGAAGTGGTAGACGAATTCTGCTACCTGGGAGAGATGATGAGCTGCGAAGCAAAATCTGAGTTAGCTGTCAGAACCAGGATTGCAAGTGCTTGGAAGAAATGGAAAGAATTGGCAAGTCTGCTTGAAAATCAGATAATCTCACTGGAGAGACGCTGTCTGATATATAAGGCCTGCATCAGACCTGTTCTCCTGTATGGCTCGGAGACGTGGGTTTTCACAAAAACTGTTGAACGTTTGTTGAAGAGCTGTGAAAACCGAATGCTACGCTACATGACAAAGATCAAATGGGAAGACAGGATCACAAATGAACTATGGAGAATGTGCAAAGTTGATGATCTGAAGTCTGTAGCTAGTACCAATAGACTGCGCTGGTTTGGGCACGCTCAACGGAAAGCAGACTTCCACATCATAAAAAGAGCAATGAACTTCGTAGTGGATGGAAAGAGACCAAAGGGAAGACCTAGCAAGACCTTGGGCTGCCTGTATTGCAGATGATCTTAGAGAAAGGGGCATAAATAAGGAGGAGCTCAAAACAGAGAGATGGAGAAGGCTCATCAATGTCAAACCTCTCCTGGTAGAAACATGACAAAAAAGGAAGAAGAAGGTTGCATGTGTGGAAATGGAATGGATGCAAGCGCTTTTTGTTTTTTACAGTATATTGCACTGTATAAATTTCATTTATTATTATTATTAAGAACTGAAACTAATTCAAGGAGATGCTTTTTTGCAGCCTAGAATTACTGAAAATCCTTCAGCTTCAGGGCACGTTGCCCCCTGACCCCGCCAGGGGGCAAATGCTCCCTGAACCCCCAACCCATTTCAGGGGAAAAAACTTTCCCTTCAGTTCCATGCCTGAACCTGTGACAATGGCATGATTTCCTGTGAAACCAAGATTTATCTTAAGAACAATTATTTGTAATCTTATTTCATCAAAAATGGTGTAAAAACAGTCGGTGACATCGCAACCGTTGTGTAGCAATGAAGTGAATCCAGGAACACTAGCTTGACTCTGTTCAGTCGGATTACAATCAACTTCTACGAAGATTTGTAAAAAGTATTGCACAGTCCTTACCTCATAGTCTCTGTCATTGTTTAATTCAACCATAGTGAGCATTTCAAGCTCCTCCGTGCTGTTAATATCGTCAATAAGTTTGCGAAACATGAAAATTCGGGCGTAAGTTGGCCGCCATTAGCATGAGAGATCTATCATGATGGTTAAAACACCCCAACTAAACACTAAACCAATCAGAAATCAAGCTTCTCATGTGTGCAGAATGACCTTTTCCCAGCTTAAGGGGGACCACGGCATAGACTTTCACAAAAATTTTGTAAAAAATGACTTTTGGGATAATGGTTGTATTTGGTCAAGTAATGTCTCAACTTCACATTTTTGTTACTTATATTGTTTGTTTTGACCGATATCATACCAAATAAAATCATTTTCTGATGTGGGTGTGTGTGAAATTTGAGCGAATGTGGCCAAAAAACGCAAAAATTGCATCGGTTTTGAGATCGTCGCGCTCGCTGACCTAATTCTCTACCCCCCCTTCCATGGTATCAATGTGAAGGTCATTCTTTGACCTACTTTCTGACAACACTTGTCAGTGGATAACTTCACTCACGGAAACACACGAAGAGCGAATCCGAAGGAACCCGAAAGGCATTTACTGATCGCATATGGTTGAGTCGAAGTCTGTGATTGGCTTGTGGCCGTAAAAAAATAGCTGATTGGTTCTAAGGGTCACGTGACTTATCCAAGATGGCGGGTGTTTTCTTCCTGAGTTCGATCGACGCACGAGTCGGACCAGTTTTTTAGCCAAAGTGTTTTACTGAAAGCCTCAAAAATGCTAAAATATGCCGAAAACAAGTGTTGGACTATTAGTGCCATCAGCAGAAGGAATAGAAAACGGACGAAACGGAAAATAGACTGACGATCATCAGCTGAAGTGGTGACCGACTTTCGCCGTGCCGTGCACATCAACTCGCGATGTCGCTTGACAGCCACTCTGACGTGATAATTGGAAATTTTTCTCCATAAAACGTGTGTCAGTGGCTGGCATTGACACTAGTTCTGATAAAGGCCGATTGCGCAAGAAAAATAAACCGATCCGTGAGCCGCAACTTTTCAAACGATCGCAGAATATCGTCATTGATGTGTCAACCTTAGAAAGTTTGGTGACAACGTAAAAGTGCACTAAATGTTAAAAACTCCGAGCTAAAGGTACACAAAGTTGAATAGCTACATTTTCCACCAATTTACATTTGTTTTGGGAACGTAGCTGACGATTTTTTTTCTTATCAAGTCAAGTGTTGTTGGAATTTAGCAAGCTTACAGTAGTGTCTTTATTTCTGTTTTGCAGTTTGCTCTTTGACCAGGGCTATTCACTGTATTCACATGTCTGCTCACATACACAAATATTGCATTAAAAAAATCACACATTTCTGATGTTTTCACATCATAAGTCCCATCAGCATGCATTCTTTTAATTGGCTGCAGAAAGAGGCCAAGGACTGAATTCTTTGTTTTGTCTTTTGAAGTCCTGTTCCACCATCTCTTTCCACATCCATTTTTTCTTCTTTTTGCCTCTTTTTTTTTTTTCTTCTTTTCTTTCCTCACTTTCTCTCTTGTATTTTCCATTCTCACACAGTTTATTGTTTTGCATACTCACACACATTATTACAGATTTTAATGTATAGATCTACATTCAAAGCTTAGATGAAGATTGATCAGCATGCAGTCTGTCTGGAGGCGAGGTACTTTTCCTGCAACACTATGCTTGCTGGGCTTGATTTTGTGGCAGGGAGCAATGCAGAAGTGTTTGTAGAGAAATCAGACATTCTCAGAGTGAAAACAGCCACTAGAAAATCATCTGCCATGGCCAAAGAGACGAGGGGGAAAAAAACACCTGTAAGGCATGCGGAAGGCAAACATAGCCAGGCAGGCATAGGGGGGTGTATGCCCCAGGAGCCTCCTGAAAATTTTATTTTATAAGAAAAACTATCTCTAATCACTCAGTATTGTTGGCCTATTGTTATTTTACCATGCATAATTTTTTTAAATGTTTAATCATGAGTTTCATTGATTTAATTATCAACTAAATCTTTACGGGCATTTTTCTCAAAAGTGGGTTTTTCAGCTGGGTCAGTCGTTTGGCCCCTCTGTAACTTCTGACCTAATGGAAATAATCCAATGAAATTTGGCATGCTGGTTTAGAAACATCTGCTGAGTGCAATGGTGCAGTTTCAGCTCTGTAGCTGTTATAGTTTTTCAATACCAGGTGATTTTTTTAAAAAAAAGGATGAAAATTTTTTTGCGTTTTTGGAGATGACAGAAATCAATACTTTATTAACTAAAACATCTTTTTTTGGTGATCATTGCACAAAGTGACATCAAATCAAACTAGAAAAATTATCAGCACCATTATGTAATGCATATTTTGAAAGCAGCAGAGGGGCTAAACAGCGACCCGTGTTTTTTTTGAAAAATTATCACATTATCATATCTGTTTGACCTACATATTTCAAACTTGGCACAGATAGCCATATTAATGCACTTAGTATGTGTACCAAATTTCATGAAGATATCTTTACTAGTTCCTGAGAAACAACAATTTGTAAAAAGTGACGCAGTGGTCCCCCTTAATGGGTTCCCTTCGAGAGCAAAAGTGAGCCATATCATTTACTGTTACCTATGTCATCCCACGTCATTCTGGGATTCACTGTGTGGCTTAGCAATGTTGTCTCAGAATATTCCAGAGACTCCGCATCTAGGGATAATGTGGATCAGTATGTTCTCTCTCTGTCTCTTTGTTTTTGTGAGAAGAACAAAAAGTACTAAGTATTGGAACTTTGAAAATATTGAAAAAGCTTTTTTTAGGAGTAGGCAGGTCTGGGAAATGCATGTTGTGTTTCTCTTGTGGTTTTGATTTGTAACATAAAGAAACCTGTGGTTTGTAACATGAAGTAACTTGATGTGTATTGTTTGTTTCAGTGGATGACAAAACTGTTAGTGCTGCTTTATTGGAGGCTTTAAAAAGTGACGATTCACCATTGAGGTAGGTGTCACTAGTCTTGCATCTGTATCATTGGTTAAAAGTGAAATAGTAAAATTATGACCAGATTCAGTAGATTTTACCTGAAATAAAAGAATATGCTTGGCATAGCAATGCCTTTTGTAGCATTCTGTGCTGTATACATAAATATATTGAATTAATTTCAGTACACAAAGGAGCAAAATTTGAAGCATTTTTATAGTAATTTCATATGTGTACATTTTGGTATCAGTATTTATTCCAAGGTGCTCCTTCTCTTTGAAGCATGCATTGTCTGCCAGATGTATTTTTGTAGAAAGATAATACACACTAGAATTCAAAATCTACCTTACTCAGCTAAACAGAACACAAATTTCACTGAAGTGTTCTATATTGTGGTGGCGCTCTGCTGATGTAAACATTTTAGAAAGCGTTATAATAATAATAACAATGGAATTTATATAGCATTCTGTATATTTATATATATATATATATATATATATGGATGCTAGAATATCAGTGTAGAATATTCAAGCCATTGGAAAGCCAGTTATGCAATTTTGGTGTTCGGGTTTATTTTGTTTTTTGTTTATGGTTGTGTGTGCATGTGAGTTGGTTTTTGTTTTGTCTGTATTTCTGATTTGGAGAGGGGTTGAGAGTTTAAATGGAAATAGATTACTTCTGATGAAAGGGGGTTTCGTAAATGTCTTCAAAGACTTGCATCCCCTTCCCCCCCCCCCCCCCCCCCTCACCAGTGAGATAGTGGGGGGGAAAATAAAAACATTGGTACATTGATAAATCTTGTAAGTGGAATGCTGACCTTTTAGCATGTCTCATTGTAAATATTTTATGCAGGGATGACATCTTAGAAACAATAACTGATGATACAACTGAAGGCTGAGTCCCTATGTCTATCAAACTATCAGTCCGTCTTCAGAATGTGCATCATTTCATTAATAAAATCCTTTCTGTTTGCAGTCATGGCTATGCATTTATGGCGGCCTCTGCGCTGAAAGGAGATACATCCAAATTCTTTGACAACATCGAGGATGTCATTGCTCAGGCTGATGAGGTGGATGACAAATATGTGCAGGTGAGGGAGGGTTTTTGTTTTGTTTTTTGGGTGTGGGTTTTTTTAAAAGAATAAAAAGCCAATAGAAAGAGAATGAAAAAGCATAGCATTTTTTTTTTTTTTGGAGGGGGTTGGCAGTTTTTTAATATTTGGGGGGTATATTCTGCAGACATGACTGAAAAGTTGCTTTATGTCCATATGCTGCTACTGTTACACTACTCGTCCTATGCAACACACTAGGATATCTATCATTATATCTCACCTAGAACCTTCAGCCTACAGGGAATTACCTGATGTTATGCAACAAAAGTTTTTGTCAGTCCATATCTCCCATCTGAATAAACCTTGTGACTCTAGAATGCTGACTTCCTTAGTTTTAGCCTTTTTTCATCATCTAGTTCAAATATTGTCAGTTGCAGGGCTGAACATGTTGCATTTGTTTTGTGGAGTATTAAGTGCAGTGATATACAGAAATCTTGTTTATAAAAGGGGTGAAGTTGCAGATTATGGCATATATTTTGTGTCCTTGAAAAACTTGTGTTGACAATTGGAAAATAAAAGTGAAATTTGTTGTTGGGTGTCATTGCAGTTGGTAATGAGCTGCAATCCTGTCATTTTCCTGTACACATTTTAGCTTGGAAGAAATTGTGACCAAGAAAATCTGCAGTGATGGCTTAAGACAGTGATTGAAATATGCTAATCAGTTTCAGGAGTAATCATTCAGTCCCTTTGTATCTCAAAGCCTGTTGGAGAAGAATATTTCAGTGATACAATGTTTACCATTTGAAAATAGAAGGCTGTACTTTTTGGATGTTTTTAAGTAAAAGATGGTATACATATATTGTATTTGAAAAATGGTGCATGTGTATATCGGGTACATTGCCATTTGAAAATCAGGGGCTTGTCTAAGTAAAATTATATACTGCATAGGGAATTTTCCATTGAAAAGAAAAAGACATTGATAGAGGATGACAACACTTGTGTGTGACAATGTTTGTGGTCTGTTTTCAGTTTGAGGGAGGTCTGTTTGTCACAGGCCTGGTGGTGGATGGAGCCTACAAACTGGCAGAGAAAGAGAAGAAAGCCCCCACTATTGCTGAGGTAAGAACAACAGTGTTTTGAATTCAGTCAGTCTTGCTTTTGGTAAATGTCTTTGTAGATTTCGTTAGGTGTATTGACAAGAGTGCTTCCAAACATCTTAAGATTTTGAGATATTACTGCTGAGGTATACAGTGTTTTGAATTTGATTATTCTTGCATTGACAAAGGTATCTTCATACTGAGTTCTTAGATACTTTGTAAGAGGAAGAATCCTTGCAAAGATGAGCTTTGAAAATAATACTTAGCAGGAACCAGTTTTCGATTACTTAAGGTTGGTCTTTAAAAAAAACTTATTTTTTTGTTTGTGTAGCAAATCTGTGAATTATTGGAATTTTTCTGGAGTTTATTTTGTGGCTTTACTCACAACTGTTTTCTGTTGTCGTTTCAGGACAAGGTAGCCAAGCTGGCCAACTATTTCCTGAGCCGCAAGCACGTCCACCAGTTGAAGGCAGCCAGTCAGTTTGTGTCTGTCATCAAGACCCTCACTGACAACAAGGTAGGCAGCCACAAGTACACAGGGAGCATAGTTTAGATTGGGGGGGGGGGGGGGGGGGGGGTTGGTATTGTTTTGGATTTTTGTTAGCCACAGTGGGTTGTGGCACAGGAAGCAGTTTTGTGGTTGTGTATAATCTGTAAACGAGATACCTTCTCTAAAAATGGGTAAGAGTGCTTGTTAATTGCCAAGAAAAATAATCTTCCAGCTAAAAAAAAACAACTCTTGTCTTGCTCCTGGTATTTCCAGTTCCAGTGACATGAGCCTGGCTGGTGTTTGCTGGTTTGGGCAAAATTAGTAACAGAATTTATTGAAGTGTCTTGTATGTTGTCTCTTTACTTGATTATACTGTAAGGGGGTTATAGAGGAAACTGGTACACTTGATAACTGGGAACCGAAATACCAACCTTTCAGTCCTTGGTCTTGTTGTGACAAAATAACTGCAGCAGTTCTGATGTCCTTTTCCAGACCTACCTGAAGTGAGAATGAGCTGATGCAGAGGCTTAGAATAGGACCTTTTGCTGGAAAAGTAAAGAGAAAAGGACAGGGAGGGAGCAGAGCATATTTTCTTGTTTGTTAGGTTTTTTGTTTTTGTTTGTAATCCTCATTTATTAGGAAACTGTGTTTACAGCTATAGCTGTGCATTTATTATACCAGTAAACTTCAGAGAAAATACTGTATGTAAATTTTAGACAATGTTGAAGATTTTGATGCAGGTAATGGTGGCCAGATAATTCCAGTCCCTTTTGTCCATCTCTGAACCTAGGTTTTGTGATTTGGTTAGATAGATAGTTGGTATGAATTGTTGATGTGTCTGTGTGTAACTTTGTTGTCAGATGCCTGACATTTTCATGGAAATGTGTATGTGTTGACAGTTCCACATTCCAATTGCCGTATCCCTGGGAAGCTCGGTTGCTGTGTCACAGACAGAACCTGTTGTCAAGGTAATTTAACTGAAGTTAATTTCTGCATTTTCTTGAGGTAGCATGAAGTATGTATAAAAATGCTGTTCGACTAGTGGTGCGTCTAGATTGGTATGGTATGTATTCACTTGACCTTTGAGAAACTTCTGCACCAGAACCTGTTGTCTGAGCATAGACAGTATTGTCGTTTGTCAAAGTCCAGTGCTTTGAGAAGTTGACCCTCTCATTGTAACCTGTCATACCTTGTGGATAAACTTATTGTAGACTTTTCCTCTCTAATCTGATATCTTGAGGGGTCAACTATTGACATAAGGGTTAACTATTTGTGGTTTACTGTTACAATCTAGTGGATGAGACGATAAACCGAGGTCCCGTGTGTTGCACATAATTATTTAGTGCACGTAAAAGAACCCACGGCAGCAAGAGAGTTGTCCCTGGTACAAATTCTGTAGAAAAAAGCCACTCTGATAGGGAAACAAATACAGTTGCAGACAGGAAAAAAGAAAAAAAAATGGGTGGCGCTGCTCTTGTGGCGATGCGCTCTTCTTGGGGAGAGCAGCCTGAATTTCATGCAGAGAAATCTGCCGTGACTTAAAGTGGTATAAATAAATAAATAGATTATTCATTGTCAGACCATAACCTGTAGGTAGCTGTGTAGATTATTGACCATCCGACCGTAACCTGATGGTATAAGGGTTAACTGTTATTTTGAAAGTCCCTGTCAAGTGGCTATTTCTCTACAGTCTGGTATTATCTTCAAGATTAATTGATGAATCAAGATTTTGAGGGTTGACTTCTGTGATTATTAGACAATTTGCAATTTCACTGTTATACCTTAGGTGCGAGTGACCAACCTGCTGGGTGGAGATCTGGGTCAGTTGACAGTCACTGCAGACAGTGCACGCCACCTGGGGGATGAAGCCATCGTCCTCAGCAAGAAGCAGTTCACTCCTTCCTCTGCTGACAAGTGAGGACCTGCATGGTGTAACGCTTGTCATTATTTGTGGGCAACTTGGCTTTGCTGATGTACTTTGTAGACTTGTAACACATCACAGTTTGTGTATATATATGTGTGCCCACTTCAAAGCTTTTCATTATGTTATTGATATTTATATCACTTTTGATTTATGTGAAATCTGGCAGAAATCTGTGAAAATCATTTGGCTACTGATCATAAATGTTTTATTTTTTAATTGTTTTATTTTCCCTTACTTTCTATGCTTTGTGTTGGTGTGTGTGTTGTTCTAAACTGAATCTTTAGGGGCTAAATATTGTCATTCACAGGAAAGATGTGCCTCTTTAATTGATAAAGATATTGAGGTTTGTTTTCTTGAGATTCTTGTATGCTATATTTCTGAACGTAACAGTCTGAAAGTCTTGAACTGAGGGTAAAGGAAGAAACTTCCTCTTAAAAACAAGCAACTTTAAAACGGACAACTGTAGGTGCCTTTTTCACATTACCAACACGTTACAGAAACCCTACTGGAGTGTGATGTTAGCCATCTAAGCCCATGTTAAGTCCTGTTGTCAGTGATTGACATGTCACTGCTGGCTGCAGGTCTCAGTATGATCTGAACTTCATGGAGGCCAAGCCCGCGCGTGGCTTCTACCGCCTGACAGTCAGCGTGACCCCCAAGAAAGCCGACAGTCGTCTGATTGGAACCGCAGGAGCTGAGGTGAGGCAGGGCCAGTGGAGGGATATGAAGACTGGGGCTTGCTGAAGTCTGAAGCATGTTGGTTGTGTTGATGTATAATTGCGTCAATGTAGGTTTGTTGTAGGCACAGTGGTATTGGTGATTACAAGTACAATCTCTCTGCATTTTTGCAGACTTAGCGAATATGCTTTCTCTGCTATTAGAAGGTTTGCATCATCAGTTGTTCTTTTCCCTGTGAAATAGGATATGAAATAAAAGAAATGAAACATTGTCTGGTGTTCAGAATGTTTATAATTCATTCATTTGTACCACCATTACTGAAGCTTTATGTATTTGCTTGTTGGAGAATGAATTTTTCAGATACAAAACATTGTTTTCATTGTTGTTCACTTGATTTTTTTTAAATTCTCTTAGGCGTTGGAGGAAAGCTGATTGAGAGGTTCTTGCAGAAGAACCAACCATAAGAATATTTGTCACTGTAGTTGTGGTTCCCAAATAGGACAATGAAGGTCATGATAATTTACTCAGGTAGAAAAAGATGAATGAAAATGGTGCTATCACCATGATTAGGAAAATCAATATCATCTAGGGGGATGTTGATGATAGCATGTACTGATAAAAGGCATGGTATTGATGGAGATGGGTGGGTGTGGTGGTTGTCTTGAAAAGTGCTGTTGATGATGGAGATGGAAATGTGTGTGCAGGTGGAGGTGAAGGTGACCACCAAGGTGTCTGTGGAGAATGTGGAAATAGGCGTGGCTGACAAGGACCAGACTGTGGCTGCCCGCACCACCAAGTGAGTAGTAGCGATCACAGTAGTTACTCTCATATTGGTACTTTCACAGTTCTTAAACTGAAGATCACAGGATGCACGATTGTGTTGAAGCCACACCGTCCAGTGTAGCTTTTTCCTGTTTGTTTTGTGTGTTGTGTCTGTTGTTAAAACGAAACTGTTACCCATTTGTTTGTGTCAGTTTTAGTGCAGCATTGTTTGTTTCTTTAGATAGGATTAGTTGCATTGACAAGCTGGCCTTTGGCATCTGAATTGTTTAACTGGTTCATGTATAATGTGCTTATGCATATAAGTACCTCTGCGCACATACAAGATACAAATCAAAACACACACAGAAAAAAAATGCTCAGGCACTTGGAAAACACACACACACACACTCTTTCAAACTCAGAACGTTTTTCTTGACATGATCCAACTTGTCAACTGTACGGTGATGTATGTTTACAGGCTGGTGCACCCCAACAAGGCACAGAACACACTGGAAGCGGATTACCACCAGAAGATCCTGATGCGCTTCCAGCTGAAAGACCGTCTGACTGGCCAGTTCATGACAGCCCATCAGGTACATACCTACCTGCATAGGTTTCTGGAAAATACGTAGGTCTTGACATACGATACATTGAGTTGTCAAGGATATGATAGAAGAAATGGATATTGGAAAGAAATTGCACTATATATTGATGTGTTGCATCAGGCTGAAATTGTACACTATATATTGATGTGTTGCATCAGGCTGAAATTGTACACTATATATTGATGTGTTGCATCAGGCTGAAATTGTACACTATATATTGATGTGTTGCATCAGGCTGAAATTGGGGCTATTTGCCTTTTTTGTTGCTTCAGTATGATGCTGTCCTGGTTATTCTTTTTATTAAATTGTTCCCCTTGCCTGTGTATAATGTGTGCTAGTCTTTCATATGAGACATATAAATCATGGTCCAGTGAGCAAAACATTTAGCACACATGGCAGAACCCACAGCACCAAGGGAGTAGTCCCTGCTGGCACGATTTCTGTCCAAAGAAGTCATTCTGATAGTCAAACACACGCGCACGTACAGACCCAAAAATATCAGGGAAAGGGTGACACTGCTATTGGGGCGTTTACTTCCCAGAGAGAGCAGCCTAAGTTTCACGCAGAGAAATCTACTGTGACTGAAAAGTGGTATCAAATGCACGTATGTGCTTGCCTATCAAGGTGCTCCCCTCAGCACAATTTTGCCAGGAAATAACTCTTTGCTTGGGGTCATGTAAGTGTGCTAAAGTCAAGTTTCACACAGGGGACTTCTGGTTTTTATATTTCATTTAGAAAACAAAACACCTGTGGTCAAGTGGAGTAAAGAACAGTTTGACATTGTTGGGGTTTGAATCGTGTATCCTTCTTGATTCTTATACAGATGTATTATATGTCACCTTGACCTTGTTGATTTTTTCTTGGATCTAATGATTGCTTTCTCTGCGCAGACATTTGTACGACTGACCAACCTGAAGTCCAAGAACGAAATCATCTTTGTCAGTGAAGCAGATGGCACCCTGACCAACAAGTTTGACTTGGTGAGACAGTCTTCCTTTTGTTTGTTTTTACAAGATTCAGCGCTGTATAAATTCTGTATAATATTAGTACTGTTTACTTTGTCGGAGGTTGCTTGGTAGGGTTAGGGAGCGAGTGTTTTCTAACTTTATTAACAGAAATGTATTGGCGTTCATGTGAAAGTGTTGCATCTTCTTACATGTTCTGTGATATGCCGCAACCTAACTGGTCTATGGGAGGGTTTTTGTCTTTTGATGATGTTTATTTTCATGTGAAAAGGCATGACACGTTTCCTTTTTTTGTATTCTTTTTTCACCAAAATTGCAATTTTGAATCTTTATTTGGTACTGTGAGGTTGCATAACGTAACTGATGGATGAACCATGCAGCATACCACATGTGAAGGTTTATATTGTGACAGACAGTAGAAGTCAAGTGGGGTTTTTTCCCGATTTTTTTCATCCTGTACTATTGAATCCTACACTCTGGAGTGCTTGTTAATACTGCCTGTAGATCTGTGTCTTTGAATGTTTATTTGTGGTCAGAGGCAGCTTTCACATGAATATTCTTTGCCTGTGTTTATACTGAGGCAAACTCTTGACTCTCTTTCAGGATGTGGGGGCCAGTGCCAAGGAGTTTGGTTTCCAATCTGGCAAATACAGCGTAGAGCTGATTGTGGGAGATGCCATCATTGAGAACCCCTTCTCATGGACTTTGGTGAGAGCCACATTTTGTTTTCTTTTTGAATCGCAGAGTATACTCCTTAACCTTAACTATTTCATTGCATTAGTGATACCAGTGCACAGGGAAGGATAACGAGATGTGGGCTTGTTTGATTGTTGTGTCTTAATTAGAGCTCATAAAATGCTGTATCTTTATAGTACTGGAAGGAGTTTTATTGAAAAACAAATGATTATTACAGATTTTCTTTTTCAAAAAGATACTAAGTTTCACAAAGCACTGACTTTCAAACATCAGAGTTTTGAAAGCTGGGCTAGTAACCTGAAATAATGTAGGCAGTTATGCTGTTCTTAGGGTCCTGCTCAGAAAACCCCCCTGATGTAAAGACCAGATGCCTGAGATATAGAATACACATGGTGTGAGGTGAAGCCATTTGCGTGCAGGATACATACAGTACAAAGTACTGACTGACTGACTGATGTGTGCAGGCGGATGCTGAATTGACCTTCCCTGAGGGAGGACCAGCCAAGGGTGATGGGCAGAGCCAGTACAAAAAGAAACCCGAGATCAAGGTGAACTGCTGCTTTTGTTTTTTATTTATTATCCAATTTACATATGGAATGGGACAGTTAGAGATGGAGAGAGAGAGAATGGGCCTTTGTTATATGTGGCAGATTCTGATGCTGTCCCCATATTTCCATATATTGTATGTATGTATTGTGAGGTCTTTTTTATGTGCCCCCTGTCCCTACCTCACTGCCCCTTAAATGATAAATTGCAGAGCGATTAAAAGGGTATGTAGTTTTTGTGTGTTCTAAAAGTGATGATGAAAGAAACGATCTAGTCTCCTTTCTAAGACAGTAAATGATATGAAAAGGAATGGGAAGAAGATTCATCTCAAATCAGACACCTGTAATCTACATAAAAATAAAAACATCACAGAAATAAAGGGGGACCAGGGTGCAATGAGCTTGTCAGGCACTGTCTGCTGTTCTGCCTCTGTACGCCATGAGAGTTGCAGTGTGATCATGGACAATGGTGTGTTGCAGCACATGTTCCGCGAGCCCGAGAAGCGACCTCCAGCCCCAGTGTCCATGACCTTCACAGCCCTTGTTCTCTTGCCTCTCCTGATTCTGCTGCTTCTGGTGAGTGTGTGTGTGTGTATATGTATATCTCTGCACATGCATGTGTGTCTGTAAGCATAGTTTGATTTAATATTTAGAATTAAAAAAAAAATTATACCCAAGTTTGTACTTCCAGTAATGTAATGACTTTGAAATAAGGTTTTCACAAGCAATGGGACCATGGGGTGAACACTGTATGAAGCACAATAGTGTGCTCATACAGTGTAATTGATACACTGGCAGCACCCCCTACCTTTTTAAAAGAATTTGAAAGAAAAACGCCCCCCTTTCAAAAAAAGAAATTACCCCCCCAAAAAGAGCTAAGATGCTGTAAACCACACCAAAACCTAAGTCGGCATCAATGAAGTGGTTTCTGTTTTTGGTCATCCTGATCTTTGGGTGGTTTTTTTCCCAAGTGGATGGCTGGAGGTTTTTTTTCTCAATGCAGGTTTATGAGTAATTCTGCAGGCATATATAGAAAAGCTGTGAGAGGCCCACACTTGCATTCATATGCCTTTTTGTACTCTGGAGAGAAAAAATTCAAGTGTATTTCTGTAAAAGTTCAAGTGTGTTGTGTGTAGGGTTTTCTATTTATATCATTACTAGTCAAGTGAAACTTCTTAACTCTCCTACTACCGTCGGCGGGTTGACCCGCCCTCTTACTACTTGGTCCGCGAAGCCGCGGGCGGGTGTGCCCGCCGAATACCTGGGGACACCAGGTGTCTCCCTTTGCGCTATTTATATACCATGGTCTCACACCCCTTATCGCTTTAGACATGCGCAGTGAGCTCCCAGATAGTGTAGCTGCCGCCATTTGCAATTTTCGCTTCAGTTGATCGATTTTGGTGCCGATTTTTTCGATTTTACGGCGATGTCATCGAGTAACAATTTTTGGAGGGAGCTGCATCAATATGGCGACTGCTTCAACAAACTTTTTGGAGGATTTTCTGTGAAAATAATGGCAGAATCTGAACTTATGTGGACTGAAATGGACTTAGAAGCTGAACAGAGGATTCAAGAGTTGCAGAGTGGAATCGATGTGCTGTGTTTATTGGTGATTCGAGTGATGAAGATGACTACGACAGTGGTGTAAACAACGATCCTGCCGAGGGGGGCATATGACTGTGACTGGCTTAAAATGAAAGAATTTTGTGAAAATTGTGGCTCCAGAAACTTGCAAAATGATGCTAGTGACTCGTGGGTAGTATGATGGGTTTTTTTCTTCTGTTTTTCACTGACGAAGTGCAAAATAAAATTGGAACAAACCGTGACCTGATTTCAATGGCTGTTTGTTCGTCAGCCTGTATGCTTGTTTGTGAGTGTGATTGCATGTTATTCTAATATTATCTGAACATTATTACTTATTTTGCATGTTTGATTTTATTTCACTTCATCTTTACAATTCTTTACCTCTTGAAATAGTCATATTTTAAAAATTATTGCATAACCACCGTAGCCAACAACAACCGCAACATCATCGCCATCAGCATTCCACAACAACAAGTCACACAAGAGTCAAACTAAGAAATATGGAATTTTTTTATTCACAACTTAACAAGTACAGAAAGTTTCATGTAGATCTGTCTTTATTTCGATTTTTTATTATTTTTTAAAGTCAGTAGGTGTGAAACTGAAAGACACTGCAGAAAATACTTGGTATACAGTGGTAAGTAAGAGAAACGGAATGCGGTAGTAGAAGAGTTAATGGTAGTTAGAAGAAAGTTCAGGATGTGACGTGTAGTGTTAATGTTGTGTGTGTTCACAGTGGCTGAAGATTGGCGTGAATGTGTCCAACTTCCCATTCTCTGTCAGTGCCATTGGATTCCACATCTGTCTGGCTGGTGAGTGAAGTGCAGTGCTCTTTGGGCTGCTGAGCGTTTTGTTGTGGGTGAAAGTAGTTCCAGTGTTCTGAAACTGTATTTTATTTCTTGTACAGTGGGAAAAGGCCTCAGTTAGAAAATTTAAAAGAACTTTTGTCAAAATTACTGTATCGATTCTTATTCAGTGGGAAAGGGTTTCTGTTCAGAAATTTAGAACAAAATGTGTTTTGAAGAAAGAAAAAAAAAGAAGATTCTGTTTGAATATAAGGAAGGAACTGAGAAAGTATTTGTTGACACACATTGTGTTTTAGTATCTTGGCTTGGTGGATTAATCAGTATATACAGACAGAAATATGTATCTGTTCAGTCTTTTTGTTTTGCTAACATTGGAGTTATTGCAATAAGTGACAGCTTTCCTTCTTTTTCTTTGGTTGACATTGTTAAACTGGGTTAGTTGGTTTTTTTAAGTGAAAAAAATAAAAGAGAAGCAGAAAGAGAGAAAAAAAAAGTGTGTGTTCATTTCTCCCTGCAGGATAACAAAAATGATCCTCCTCAAATGCTTGTGTTGCAGGCATCTTTGGTCTGTACTACTGCTACTGGACGCAGTTGAACATGTTCCAGACACTGCGTTACCTTGGCATTCTAGCTATTCCTACATTCCTCTTCGGCAACCGTTTGCTCAGTGGCATTGCCTCGAAAAGGTCAGTTTGATAGGTCAGCTTCTTTTTTGTATGTGGGATAGGATTTGGAATAGCTTCTGACAGATAGTGTGTACATTGTGTAAGGTGTCCAATTACTGGGTACAAATGCTGAGGTGGTTTTCTACTTTTAAGAGTAACATTTGAGGAATTTGTTAAAGAAAAAGAATGAAAGGCCCCCCCAAAAAAAAACAAACCAACCAACCACCAACAAACAAAAAACCACCCTCCTAAAGAAATGTCCATAATGTAAAGAAACCTTATGTTACCAGCCTGGAATCAAATGAGATGTATAACATTTGATGATGGTTATATGCTATCAATATAAAAAATGATAGCATATGATGTTGACATAAAAAGGTGTAGATTGAAACATGTAGATGAAATGCTCCGATGAGAAAATTTACCGACACATCCATGGACAGCGAGTCTCCTCAGTGACCACTTTGTCCTTCCATGGTGTCGCACATAAACCTCAACTGTGAGTCACGTTCCCCCAGCCCACCTTCCTGACTGGCTAGTGTGCATCACTGTTGTACATTTGTTTTTGGTAGCTTACTTACAGTGCCTGTTTGATTATCATGTGGTAATCATTTCCATCAATACACGTTGTCATTGCATATTCTTCATTGCTAGGTTTTGCATTTGTTCTTAGATATTCTTACTCGCCATCGATTTTGCTGATGGAACTTACAACAATTTTGTATTCTCTTTGGTTGTTTTTTGTTGTAAGTACATAGATGAGTATCTACTTTTTAGAGAGCCACTAGCTTCAGTTGGGTTTCTGTTTGACAGTAATTGTTTTGTTATATATTTTACATGTCAGTCAGTCACAGTCACATACAAACCATATGTATTATTTGTGTTCATGGTTTGTCATCATGCTTAAGATAAAATCACCAAACTGAAAGCAAGACTGTTTTTCTAGCTTAGCTTAATTCAAGAGGGTTCCATTTGAAATTTGCGCATACAGTTTGCAACACTTCCATGGACTGTAGCCTTGCCTGTGGCTATCCTGTCCTTCCATGGTGTTGCACAGCAAGATTCATTTCATTTCACGCTGGTGTGTGCACAGCCGATTCTTCTGATTCGCTGGTCACTGGTGTGGTGTACATGTTTTTTTTAAAATCATGATTGTTTTTCAAAAAGAGGGTAAAATAACCCCAAAACATCCTGAACGTAAAATCTCATCGATGAACCTCAGAGCTCCACCCCCACCCCACGAAACCACCTACCCTTATTGCAGTTAAAAATTGTTGAAGGATTGGTAAGATTTTTGATAATTCATGAGAAATATTTGGGGTTGATCACTCAGTTTAATTTTCTGTATAATTGCAGACTCAGTATCTCTTTCAGACATCAGATTCATTTTTATGCAGTGTAACTAAAATGGGACTCGTGCTTTATTCAGTATAAATTGTTAAGTATAGGTGTGATTTGCATACTGCATTTTTAAATTTCAAATTCATGCTGTCAGTGAAACAGTTGGGGTATATGTGTGAACAAATATGCCTTTGTTTCTTTTTTCAGAAAATCTGCGTAGGTCTGACTGTGTTGTCTCAGCAAACGGCTAGAGACATGTTCTGATTCTGCCAAGTTCTGCACCTGTATGCATGTGCTTGTGAGAAAGGAACTTTGAATCTTCACCTTATCTTTCATCATCATTGTTTCAGTTCATTGCGAGTCCTATGATGTGATTTCATCATCACCATTGTTTCAGTTCATTGTGAGTCCTGTGATGTGAAGATGGGCTGGTTTGCGGTCTCTGGATGGTAAACGGGAACAGCGGGAAAAAAAACTAAAATAAAAAAAACTTGCATTTTGTATGTATTGTAGTAAATGACTAGACAGTAGAAGAAGTATAACAAAGTATGTCTTACATTACAGAATGGCTTGTGGATTACGAGGTAGTATAAAAGTGACTATATATTTTATATGGAGGAGAAATAGTTTGAAAACCAGGAGTGGTTTGGATTTTCTTGTTTGGGGGGTTGTGTGTGTTTTTTTGGCAGAACATAGAAGCATTCAGTAGCAACTACTTTGTGATAATACTTTGTGCAATTTCTAAAATCAGAAGGAAATAACTGTGTGTACATTTACGTCAGGTCACAGATGACTTACCATAGATTTTGGTTAAAAATTGCACTGCTGAGTGTTGTCATCGTATGGTAGGCTGAGAGAAGACTTGCATCATGTGTGCGTCACATAAATACTGAGTGAACTGTATGTCTGTGCCAGTTCTAATGTTGAGCAGTTATTTATTGTTATTCATTTTTTAAACACACACTTTTCAAGTTAATAGGTTATGGCATGAGGGATGATTGGTATTTGTGTGTTGTGTTGCTTTTATGGGAATAACGCAGATTTGTGTATATTTGTCGTTATGTGATTGTGCATGTTGTGGTGAGTGGTGGTTGAACTAAGCAATTCAAACATGGGTCTTCTGGCTTTTTTTTTTTTTTTGTTGATTTAAAAAAAAAAATCTTTGAAGTTGAATTGTTTTCTGTCACTATAGTATGTCCTGTATACCTGTTCTGTATGCTGTTTAAAAATTGATGCGGTTTTATTAAATGACAACACATAAAAATTGATTTTGATGTCTTGTTCATTGTTTGTGTGTTCTCTGTATGCCATTTTATTCTTATTGTACTCCTCTCTCCTATGTTTCCATCACTTCTTTCTTTCCTTTCTCCTGTTAACTTGAACACATGCTTGTTTCTGAACATTATTTTTTTGCCCATGGTGATATAGTTGATAAAGAGAGTGGGCAACTTATCCCCGATATATATATATATATAAAAAGAAGAGAATAACGAGTCACTAAAGGCGCAGTTTGTAAAGTGCATGCAATCTCCTTACCTTTTAACTCATTGAGGTTGAAGCTTCGGCACTCCTTTACTGTGATGTGCCGGAGCTTGAGAATCGGCAGACTTACGAATTTTTTAAAAGACAAAGTGATGTTTAACTCAAGGGAAAGTACTCTGGCCTGTAGGGCACTCATTTTTCTAAACACAGTTGCTTTCCTTGACCATAAGCTTGCCTAGTTTTTGTCTGTTGGCTAATTTTGTTTGACATGTCAACAAGTGATATCTTTGGGATTTCAGGCTCTCCAGTGTTATGATTCTTTAAAAAAATTTTTGGTTGACATCAGATGGATTCAGCCAGCTTCAGGGAACTTTACATTGGTGAAAAATCATCGCATTGCTTCAAGGGGACTAGTTGATCCAACAGTTCAAACCATGTAAGATACCAGCCCTAATTTTCAAAACTTTTTATTTTTCAGCATTCAGTGACATATTTTGAAAATTTGTAAAAAAATAAATACAGTAATCTATTAAAAAAAACCCTGAAACAATCTCAAAAGTAGACACAAGCTTTTCAATGATGTATAATGTGTATGTCATTATTATGTTGGGTAAGTCTGCTGAATTTTTCAAATATAGTGAAAATCACGCGTCACCACAAAATGGCAGGATCCATTTCACTGCGACTCCATTGAGTTAATGGAACAACTTGTATACGTACACAATTTCTTTTAACAACTTGCTTAAATTTTACCATAAGATTTTAAGTTAAAATAAAACCAAACCACTTGCCAAAACATGACACGTTTCATGACGATTATTGCGGTATTTGCTGTCATTTACTCTTGCATTTTGAAGAAAGTTTATTTGCATATATTCTATGTAACTTCCAACTCAAAAAAAAGGTGGGGGGGGGGGGGGGGGGTGTTCTTGAAAGGCACTGCAGTACATGCAAAGAAGTGAGAATCAAGTTCTTTGTATGCTGCATACTAAATAACCTGCCAGGAGTGACCTTGAAAGTCCCACCCCCCCCCCCAAAAAAAAAATTCCAAATTTGTTTCGGGAGTGGGCTTTGCTCTCTGGACCCCCACCAGGACCTACGTGGACTGAAAATGATAATGGGATGTGACTTTTTACATGTGTAGTAACCTTTGTGTTAAAACAACCACCTTGACTCTCAGCTCAAAACAAAAAAACAAACTCTCAGCTTTTACCTACATGTCACCAAGCAAAGTAATAATTAAATTTTATTTCATGTGATCACAACACAACATGGAATGCTGAAGAATTTACCAGCCAAAGCAATCCCACAAACCCTAATTGAATTTGAAGATGATGTTTATTAATTAAGTGGACACACATAAACGCATTGTACATGTATGCGTGACAATGAACGAGCCAGTACAACGAATTGGCAATGTCCTATATACAGCTGGTTCCCAGTCTGCACACCAATTACACCATCATTATCACCCAGTTAATGACTCCACAGCCATTTGATCACACCTTTTCGTCAAGAAGAAAATTGAAATACACAATACTGAACACAAAAAAGAGAAAAGGAATGGAGGGGGGAATACAAACATTCTAGTAATCTTGACCATCTACACCAATAATATTCTACAATTATGTTCCACCTGCAGGCTACCACCTTACTTACATCCCTCCAAAGAAAATAAAATAAATAAACAGTATTGAAAGATACACAACACCACAAATAGATAGCATTATACAGGATGAATATGTGCTACTTAAAGTAATCTTCTCTGTAAACAATTAGACGATCTTTTCAACACTGCATAGTACTGCCAGCAACGGGCTTCGCAATGCCCAACAACTAGCCATACCCACAAATCAGGGCTGACGTAATAGTCGTATCCAGAAACGCAGTCATGGAAAATAGTCTGTAAGATAAACCCGAAAATTAAAAACATTGGACAGGGTTTGCCATTAAAGGCTTTCCTTAGCACGCAAGTTATTCCTTTCCAAACAAAATAATTGGTTGCTGTGTGCAGTCTGTGAATGTGTAGTGAAAAAAAAAAAGCTGATTTGAGGAAGCGATCATTGTTCTTGGAATGTTCCATATTACAACTACACACTATGGGTGAGCACACATCTGTTTAATTAATATAACATGTCTTTCCCTGTCATGGTGACAACAAGCAAAGCTAAAACATTCACTGACATGACACATGACCCACTGTCCTCCCACAATATGCAAACGATCTGGCAGTCTTGTCAGACCAGGCTGACACCAACAACATAATGATCATCTGAGGTAAATCTGCATGTGAGCCAAAGCTGTCTTCACGTCAGGCAAAAGGAAAGAAGGAAGGGAGAGAAAACGGCTTTTCCAAAAAATAACAGACAGAACTGTTGGGAGCCGAGGCTACGTGCAAAAACAACCAATCATAAAGGCTGACCAGCTCACAAATGGCAATGGGCACATACAATCCATGACATACAGGAAAAACACAAGGCAAAACCCTCACAGTCCAGTATGAAAGATAAAGCACATTCTCACTGTCGAAAAGCCCAAACCGATGCCACGGCAGAAAAACAACAGACTAAACATAAGTGATGGCTTACCTGGTTCTGCCAATGCAAAATATCAGAAAATTATCTCCTGCAAATTCCTTACGATCACTCACATTAGCTCAATTCCACCATGGAGACTGTGAAGTCAGAGAGGGAAACAAACAAAAATAAAATAGATTTCACCTGGTGTGTGTGTAAGAGTTTGTAATTCAACAACTGTGACTGGTGATGGTACTCTGCTTCAGTTACAGGTCCTCAAAGTCACAGGACCAAAGCCAAACGGAGAACAATGTCGCCCTGACAGGGCTCGTCAAGGCAAGCACAAGTTAAATTAGTCTGGCAAGGCAAAGCAGTTAAACCCCTTGCTTATGGCCTTCCTTGTCACTGCCCTCCCCATGTAGGCATCAAATCAAGAAATAGGTTGACAGATACACGCACAACAATCACTTCATACACGCCAGTTTAAGGTATAAATCTTTCATGGTCAGTCCCTGGTTCTAGATGGGTCTTAATAATGAAATTTGTGAGCGTATACACACAGCCATGCATTCACACTTGTTAACATATACACACAGCCATACATTCATACACACCAACTAAAGTATTTATCCTTTTTGTTCAATCCCTGGTCCTAGATAGCTTCAAAGACTTCATGACAGAGAGCTAGTGAGAACGACCCCAAGGCTTGAGTGGACAATATTTCTGAGACGATACTAGGGCACATTCCTAAGACTACACAGTTTGGTCCATGCTGTAAGAATGAGAGGACAACACAGCACAGAGGAGAGAGAAAGAGAGAGAGAAGCATTTCACATCTCCACTATCCTAGCAAAACACCTCACCACTATTAACTGAAAACATGTATGTGTCTAACACTTACAAATATCTACTATTAGCAACTGTCCCTCTTTTTATTTTTTTTTTAGACATAAGTTGTTAAAGTTAGTCCTTTACCTTCCCCAGCTGAAAAAAGCTATTCAAAATCAAATTAACAAAGAAAACCTGTGCCAGCATGTTACAAGTGTAATACAAACGGAAATTAAAACACCCAACATACGCTTAAAATGTTCCTTTTCGTTGGGGTTAACTGTATTTACAAGCATTGTGATAACAAGAAAAATCACAAAATAAAAGTGAAATAAGCTAATGTCAAATGAACTGATAAAATTTCAAACAGAAAAAACACCAATTTGCTAATTTTATTGACCAAGGAAAAAAACAAAAAGAAATGAGAACCAATATGTGAACAGAAAGAACTTAAAGCCATTAAACATAATTATATTCATACAAGTTAATCAACTTTCAATATGAATGTTCAGAGCAAACAAACATGCACATTCCAGAAAGACAAGTCACTGACCACATGCACTGCTTGAACAATTGCCCAACTGGACCATAGGATGGTGCACAGGGAAGTGAAAACTCCAACTCTACACAAGACTGTGACAAATCTCCAAGACACACACAAAACAACACTAAAACACAAAGATAATTATTGAAAGAACTACAAACATGGTAGACAATTTTTTAAAATACTGAATTGAAACACAAAATGGAAAAAAAATAACCCAACCCTTGAAAAAGATTTTATGGAAATTTGCCAGGAACACTCCACCCCCCCCCCCCCCCCCCACCCCCCCCCCAAAAAAAAGAAAAGAAAAAAGAAAAAAGGATTTGCAGGTTTTCTATTTACGAAAAAATACTGAACATAAATAAACACCTTTAACATGCAATCAGGAACGGAATGAATCTAACCAGCAGTCAGTAAAAAGAAAAACAACAAAGAAACCCCAAAACAACATCCACCACCCCCCCAAAAAAAAGATGATGGAGGCAGTTGGGGTGGGGGGTGGGGGGGGGGGGGGGGGCTGGAGAAGAAAGAGAGGGAGACATACACTGCGTAGAGAACTCATGCACCAAGACATTTTGCAGACACAGGCACAAGACATGGCTGTTAGTGTCTCCACAAACATTTCAACCAGCAACTGCAGAAAAATGGTCTCCAGTGTTAATTGTACAAAGATACCTGTACTTTTCTAGGGAAGCTCTGTGTTTAAAGTGTGCGAGGTGACTGCGTCGCACGCACTGAGACAGGTGAAAAGGTTTCTTCGCCTCTTACCATCGAATGATTTCTCCGTAATCTGTTCAGTGGTCAAAAAGTGAACAAAAGAGCACAGGTGAAATTTTTCATCAGCACTTTGATATAAGTAAGAAAGAGATCACGGATATAGATAATCATATATAGTAGGTACATGGACACAAACATCTTCATCTTCCACAATGTATAAATTAATTTAATACTGTCCCACCACTATTCTCCCAGCCCTTACATCTGGTTTGTAAGGAGTCACATTTTCTTCCTACAGCGCTAAAAATTAACTGTTCCCTGATATACTGCAATGGCAGTTTAAACATCAGCTGGATGCGTTTCCACCCCTTTCAACTACTATTGTATATATATAGCCATGTAAAATATTTAGGGGGAAAAAGGTCTAGAATTGATTTCTATCTAAAAGTCTGCTAATCAATCAAGAGAAGCTGGGGACAGACCCCTAATATTGCACAGTCAAGTAAGAATGTAGGAACCCAGACCAATCTCAGACTTTTTACTTTAGCTTCAATCACAGCAAGAGACTAGAGTACTGACAATCACACAACATCCATGTCTTTCATTTGTTCTTATGGTTTTGGGGTTTTTAAAAACCAGTTTCGTTACTCTTGCACAGAAAGGGAAGTTATTCTAATTTGAGATAATATTTAGGGTTATGGTATCCTTTTTCTAAATCTTGGTTTAAAAAAAAATTGAAGAACCCAAACCTTCTGAAAGCTGTACAGACTGCCCTGCGCTAAAGGAGGCTTTATACAAAGCAACAACATTCTTTCTTTGAAATAATCTGAAAAAGTCAACAACAAAATCCAAGCTTTTATATACAACAATTAGCTACTGTGAAAAGCTTTTAATGCTGACTAATACCACAATGTTCTGTGTATCTGAATCCAGTCCCTAAATTGAGAAACCACCACTGGGACATTAACGTAACCTTACCAACAACAGCATCCCCCTCCTGTGTGTGTACTCTAACCTTTCTTTATGAGGGGAGGTATGAGGACCTAGAGACATGGACGTTACAGACATTAAGTAGAGTAAAAACAAAGATCAGAATAAAACAATCGTGTGTCAAAGCTGTTGAAAAAGCAATGGGAGAAACGTTCATGAAATCATTTCAAACATTCACTCAAGACTTGAAAATGACAAAACCAATGTGCATGATGCTTCTGTGGACGTTATAGGCATTGTGCAAAATGGCAACATGAAAGGAATGTACAATTTAAAAGGGGGACAGGCTGGGGCTCCGATTCTAAAAGCTGACAGGTCCTATCCATCGTTCAAACTGAGAAGAATGTCCAATACACTGCTTAAACTGATAAAGAGAGTCAAATCCAACACTCAAAGTATTAAGAGTTACAGACAGCCTCATCACATTGTGTGGCAAAAAATAACCGCTAAAAGGAAGGAGTATACTTGGAGACAGAAAAAAGGATACAATACGGTAGTAAAGGAACCATAACCAAACACAATCCCTACTGAACTTGCCCAGTTTCTAATGAGATTGTTCACAGTGCACATTTTCTGACACAGTCAAAGAAAGCCGCTACACAGAAACAGATGGAGAAGCCCCACAGACTTCAACATTTCACATCAAACTGGCTCAGGAATAATCCTCAATACTACAGATTTTTAAAAAAATCTACAGGAGTAAAAACTTGACTTGAAGTGGCAGACACGTATCTCATCTACAAGAAAACATAAGCGACCTAGCAGCATTTTTTCTGACAACTTGCACACACACACACACAAATTCTGTTCAATATCACCATTTTTCATTTTTCTGTAGGTTAAATCCATTAAAAATTCTAGGCATGTTTAAGAAGAGTAGAAAAGGGGAAAAAAAGATCAGAATTTTAAGCGAGAAAAGGGTTCTATGTTTCCATCAAACAGACGCAATATTGCGGAAAGTGTGTGTGGGTGCAGCACAGCACTGCGAGTTTAGAGCGGCACTTTCTCGGTGGGAGGGGTAGTGTCGGGGGAGGTGGGGCTACCTGCTTCCTGTTCCTTGGCTTCCTGCACGGCAGCGTCAATGTCGTCCGTCGACTTGCTGCCCGTCACCTTCGACTGAAAATAAAGAGCAGGCCCCTGTTGCACACCGCATCCTCACAACGACCGCAATGATGAGGATAGTACATCACATCCTCACAATGACCTGAATCATGAGGATAGTACATCACATCCTCACAATGACCTGAATCATGAGGATAGTACATCACTTTCTCACAATGATCTGAATGATGAAAGTACATCACATCCTCACAATGATCTGAATGATGAAGAAAGTACATCACATCCTCACAATGATCTGAATGATGAGGATAGTACATCACTTTCTCACAATGATCTGAATGATGAGGATAATAGATTATATATTATGTACCAAACTTGCCATATCCACTGCAGACACATGTACTTTCAGAATGTACACAAAAATGGCTAAAACGTATTTCACTAAATCATCGCAATGTCAAAATGGTGCAAGCTTTAGTTATTTTTGTGTGTTCAAAGAGATGGTTTTGTTTTACTTGTTTGTCGTTTTCTGTTTCTTTTTTTGCTTTGGTTTCTCCCCCCCCTCCCCCAGCCCCCCAAAAAACCCTGTCTTTTTTCTTTTGGACATGAAATCATACTATGAATTCAGGGTTGTCACACATCCATCTGCGAACTATTTTTTCTTTTTTGAAAAAGTCTTCAGACAACACTTCTCTTTTCCCTCCATAAATAAAAACTAAACATACCCAAAGTTGGAATGCGTCTAACTGACTGGTGGGGAAAGAAATGATCAATAATGCAACAATCTCAGCACTGGTGAACCTCGGAGCTCTTGCTGAGGAACAAACTAAAAATTTTTTTTAAAACACACCAAAGAACACCTAAACAAACAAGAACCAAGTAAGCAGCAGCTGGCTATACCTTCAATACATGCACTATTTGGAAAAAAGGAGATAACAAAACCTTGCATGGCTTGTTTCATATATCTCATCTGTTCAGAAGCATATGATATAACAATAGCAACAATGGCAAATACAGACAGTATGCTGATCATCCAAAAAGATATCAAAATAACACTCCCTCACTTTCTGTGTCTGTTTCTCCCATTCTCCTCCCCTCCTCTCCCCTTCCTTGACTGCATGAGTGAGTGAGTGAGTGAGTGAGTGAGTGAGTATTTTTATTTATTTTTAAATTAACATTTTTTTATACCACTTTTAGTCACGAGATTTCTCTGCGTGAAATTCGGGCTGCTCTCCCCGGGGAGAGCGCATCGCCACAAGAGCAGTGCCACCTTTTTTTTTTGGTCTGCAACTGTATTTGTTTCCCTATCAGAGTGACTTTTTTCTAAGAATTTTGCCAGGGACAACTCTCTTGTTGCCATGGGTTCTTTTACATGCGCTGAAAATTTTGTGTAACACATGGGACCTCGGTTTATCGTCTCATCAGAAAGACTAGCGCCCAGATCACCACTCATGATCTAATGGATGGGGGAAAAGTTTCGGGCCCAAACAGGATTCGAACCACCGCACACCTCTGACCCGGACTTTCCACTTTCTAGACAGGCGCGTTACCTCTAGACCACCGATCCACCTGAGTGAGTGAGTGAGTGAGAGAGTGTGTGTGTGTGTGTGTGTGTGTGTGTGTGTGTGTGTGTGTGTGTTGTGTGTGTGTGTGTGTGTGTGTGTGCGGCGTGCGTGCGTGCGTGCGTGTGTGTGTGTTGTCCTCTTCTGAACAGAAGACTGACTATGACTTACAGCATGAATGAAAGATCTGCAGAATGGCCCTCTCCTTCCCTTCCCACCTTCAAAGGTCTGGGTCTTGGGCATTGTTTAGGAATATCTTACTTGTAGTGTCTGATAGCTTTATCCATTCACTTACTTTTCTTTACACTTTTACATTTTTTACGTACAACCATGTGCCTTCTGTTTTGAATAACAATGATTTGCAATGTTTTAATATTTAACCATCCATTAATCGGTTCTTTCACAATCATACAACAATAACAAGGGTACAGCAAAGCGTCAACATGACTCACAGAAACAAAACAACAACAAAAATAGAAAATAAAGAAAATGAACATAGCGCACTTGTAATTCACACACACAAACTGCAGTTAAGTAACCATGTCTCAAGTGTTCGAGACTTACTATGACTTTTGATTTATTCTCAACAACAACAAAAAAGGAGAAAAAAAGACGTTTTCAAAATGTGTGTGACAACCACAGCAATTGCACATACAGGAAGCAGAAAGAAATAACACAGAGATGAGGTGCTGTACACTCTACTTTGACCTCTCTACCATCTATTTCAAATGAAAGTTTTACAAAAGACGTCTGAATCTCAATCTCAATCTCTCTCTCCCTCTCTTGTAAAACTATAAGAAAACCATATTAAAAAAAAAAACACAACAAAACAAGCAAACAAATAATACAACACATTTCCTATATTTTGCAGGTGACAGGCCATAAATACTGCTGACCAACACAAACCTCAGACCACTACCCTCAGCTGTCATTTTCAAAACCTTGCTAACTAAATAAAATGTAAAACACAGAAAAGTTATAGGCCATCTTTGAAAAAGATTCTAATCTAGTAAAATTGCTTTTATGCATCTTTTAAAAAACCAGTAACACATCATTTTTATCAAGACAGTCTTGACATTCCACTATGCGTTATAGAGTGTACAGAAATATCACACACAAAATACTGCAGACTGAAGCATCACACTGAACAAACGTTAATACTGTACAAAGATTTTAACAATTAATTCATAAGATACTTCAATTTTCACAGAAAGCTTGATATAAAACACATACACACACAGAGTGCAAAAAGACCAAAAATAACAAAACAAAACAAAACTGGAATTTAGGAAAAACCGCAAACAACAGAAAACTAAGAAAAAACAGAAATATGACAACTGATGGTCTGTGTAACTTGTAAAACCAAAAAAGTCACTGAAAAATTCTGACGGCAAATATTGTCAACCACACCGACGTGTGCTGCACGAACAACCACACAGAAGTGTGCAGCAACAACACCTAGCCACTCACTGACTCACTCACCAGCTTTTCCTTCAAGCCCTCTATAGAGCGCGATGTCTGCAGGCAACAGAGAGGTCATACACACTAATGGTATTTGACCAAAACTGGAGCAATGTTATATCCCTTTTTTTTAGATATAATCCTGTCAAGTATCTATGAAACTAGTGTGATCCTAAATCTTATATTTCCATTATATATTCCAATTCTCCACCATACGTTGATTCTAATCTGAAGACTCAATTCCATTTTGTTACGTAGGAAAGGATTATGTGTGTGTGCGTATACATGTGTGGTGGAGGGGGGGGCATTTGATTTTGCAAACTGATACTGATACAGCACACACCAATGCTTTCTCTCTCTCTTCTTTGTTTTCTAAAGGGAAGGGGCAGGGTAAATTTCTCTATTCCCTTTTTGTTTAATTTCTTCTTGCCTTGCTCCTTCTGACGATACCTCAGCAACAAGAACGCTACTGCTCTCTTGAACACACGGCCACATCAAAACTCTTGTCACACCTCCAGAACCACCAGATCCAGAAGAGATCTGAACTGTCAAGCTGCCATGAGGCTGCCTGTAAGAGGACACTCCTTTCTCACCGCTGTGGGATCACTTTGGAGTTAGGTGTAACCTGTTCCCATCCAACCTATCATGTATGACGCCCCCACCCACCACCTACTTCAGCCTCTTCTGGCAATAACCACGTTCAGCTCAGCTGCACATTTCTTTGGGAACAGTCTCCACATGAAGCTGGGAATTGTGATGTACCAATACTAATTCAGTGAAGAGTCACAGGGGAACTACGCTAACACTCTCAGGCAGTTTTTCTGGCTGAGTCAACCCCGACAGACAGAGGTTGTCCTTTTCCTGACTTCAGGTCAATGACTGCACGCAGGCTGTGTGTCTGTCATCTATACTACACCATCAGTCATTAATTTATTGACCTACTCTTCTATGAAAGATGGGAAGGGTTTTCAACTATGTGCTGGATGTTTTGCAAGCATTCACACACACACACTGGACCTACTTTTATAGTCTCTGAAGGACGTGAAAGACAACAAAGTCAGAACAAATGTTCACCAGGGAAATCCCTTTGAACAGACCTCTCAGCTAAGACTCAAACCAATGCTCAGGGATAAGTTCAAATCACAAATCAACGGTCTCAACCACTGACCTAGTGTCTGCACCCCCTCCCAAAAAAAAACAACTAAAAAATCCTGATACCTAGAAATAGAAAACACTCATTTAGACTTGCATTTAGGAAATTCCAGCATAAATCAGCACACATGATCGGGGAGGTCAGGTTGCTTTGAAATGAACAAACACACTTGCCCATACAAATCATACCTGCCAAGTCACCTTTCACATGTCACAACAACTATCCACTTGTTAAGGACTGGAAAATTTGATGACAGATTTCCATGATATATACAACAATTCACAAAGTGTCAGGATTACGGATATGCTGACTACAGCTAAATATAACCACCCAAAAGCCGTAACACATGTGACAAGTGTTCTATTTCTGTTTCAGCCTGTACAATTTACAGGTTTTCTATAATGTCATGAGTTCTAACTATGTTCCATATCTTTTAAATATCGTTTTTATATACATATGAAAAAACACACATTATTCTACACCTGAGTCATTAGACATGGTTTTTGTTGCTGTTGGTGTTTTTTTCTTCTGATCCGTATTACAGTGGGTTTAGGACAAGAGAGAGTACAAGTTCATCACGCAACTCTACAAGAAAGAGCACACAGACATTTAGACACCCACCTTAACATTGGCATAGGAAGTAGACACTTTCTCCTCCATAGACTTGAAGGCCTGAGAATTTCTGCAGACAACAAGTACACATGTCATCAATGATGGCTGTCTTCTGTTAAATATTTATATCCCTGTCAGCTAGTTTGGCATTTTTCAGTCACATCCACACGTATCAGCAAAATCTTAAATATGTTTACAAAACCACATCCAGATATCAAGTGATGAGCATGAAGAAACTGAATTCCTTAACTACTCAAGTCTGCTGATGAGGAAAATGCTTCACAGTTCTGTGTTATTTCCATCAGCTATCAACTCTTATCATGAAGTGATTTTCTGTGTTTCCCAATAATTTTTTTGTTAATTAGATTTAAAAACAATTTAGTACAAGGGAGTAAAAGCAACACAAAAAAACACTTCCAAATATGCAAATTCAAGCATCTACATACAGTATAATACCTGCAAATTTAAATCACATTACAAATATGCATTTACAAACCTTATAACTTATGTCTACTTGCTCATGTAAACAGAGTTATGCCAAAACACACTCATTATCTTCGAAATAAAAGAATGAAATAAAATAAAATAACATAAATTAAATAAATAAAACACACAGACACACACATCGAATATCACTAATACGAAAAAGATATTGAATAGTGTACACACACATACATCCCCTTCAAAAGCTTTTCTTCACAACCTGTGAATCACTGAATCAGGCCATCCACTGTACAGCTATGCACATACACGTATACAGGCAGTACAACAACAATTTTTTTGTTGTTCCAAAAGACTCCACTGGCATCTTCCACTCACTTAATGTCGCCCAGCTTTCTGCTGACGGCAGCCCCAACTGTGGAGAAAGCAGAGGACGTTTTCTCTGAAGCTGTTTTCACCACTGCCGAGGTCTTCTGGTACCTGTCACACACAACCAACCTGGCTCTCTTCATTCCACTTCTAACAACACTCACAACCAACCCTGCCCTCTTCATTTCACTTCTAACAACACTCACAACCAACCCGGCTCTCTTCATTCCACTTCTAACAACACTCACAACCAACCCGGCTTTCTTCATTCCACTTCTAACAACACTCACAACCAACCCTGCCCTCTTCATTTCACTTCTAACAACACTCACAACCAACCCGGCTCTCTTCATTCCACTTCTAACAACACTCACAACCAACCCGGCTCTCCTCATTTCACTTCTAACAACACTCACAACCAACCTGGCTTTCTTCATTCCACTTCTAACAACACTCACAACCAGCCCTGCTCTCCTCATTTCACTTCTAACAACACTCACAACCAATGCTGCTCTCTTCATTCCACTTCTAACAACACTCACAACCAACCCTGCTCTCTTCATTTCACTTCTAACAACAATGCCACTTCATTCATGTCACTACACAAGGGTACACAGAACGCAGCAAACTTTACACCCATATAAAAAGTCCAGGTACCAAAAGAATGTCGCAAGTACACCAACCAAAAAACACTGTAAAAGAATGTTGTTGTTCATAAAACTTTCGATACATGTGTAGATGGAGACATTTTCACATTTCCCTTCAACCATGTGATCAGCATCACAAATAAGAAAATATAATTATATATATATGTGCATGTGTAAAGAAGGTCTTGACTCAAACATTCACACATGCAAATCTTCATGCGTGCGCACACATGCATGCATCCCCTCACTTATCTTTTACATTGCGAACAGCTTAACCGTTTACTTACTCCCTTTCAGAGGGCTACTCAAACAAAATTATACCTTCATCCTGACAGCCCAAGATTCTCACAATCAACATGGTTTTCTACATGTGTAAACAAATCACCATTGACTGACTAATTAATAGAAACAATAATTTGTTGTTGCTGGTAAGACCTGAAGACATCAAAAGTGTAGTTCTATTCAATTAAAGAGTTTATTTTTTCATAAAGTTTTAAAATGCAAAACACCAACATCTAATTATCTTACTTGGGTCATACCTTTACAAGATTCAGCGCTATATAAATTCCATACATTATTATTATTATTATTCATTTACTTAGAAAACTGATGAAATATCTGTCAAGAAAAGAATGATGGCAACCACAATTTCATGATAAAAAATTCTTTTACCTGATTTGAAAAAAAAGATGATTAGCATTTTTTTTTATAAAAGAAAAAAACAGAAAAATGAGCTGAGGAACATTTTTTGGAACAAGAAGCAATCTACACAAAAGACAGAGACTTTAAGTCATTTTGCACTACATACCTAACATTCCAAAAGCTGACTATGTGAACAGGTCATCGAACATGCAAAGCTTGCACAACACACACATGCTGGTGGACAATCACATGCACAACCACATATGCACAGAATCTAACACACACACATTCACACAACACACACAAATCTCTGTCTGGTGTAAGGTCAGACCTTTGCTTTAAGATGCCAGACAAAAGTCTCTTCAAAGACTCTCTCTATGGCACACTCGCTACACACACACAATACACACACACACACACACACACACACAATCTGTGAACCACTGACTACTCTTTACAAAACACACAAGCGTGCGTTTGCCTTTCACACACACACACACACACACACACACACACACACACACACACACACACACACACACACACACTGACTCACACATACACTGATACACACATGTGTGCAGGCATGCACACACGCACACACACACACTCACTACTCTTTACAAAACACACATGAGTGTGTTTGCTTTTCTCTCTCTCTCTCTCTCTCTCTCTCTCTCTCTCTCTCTCTCTCTCTCTCTCTCTCTCACACACACACACACACACACACTGACTCACACATACACTGATACACACATGTGTGCAGGCATGCACACACGCACACACTCACTACTCTTTACAAAACACACATGAGTGTGTTTGCTTTTCTCTCTCCTCACACTCACACACACACACACTCACTACTCTTTACAAAACACACATGAGTGTGTTTGCTTTTCTCACACACACACACACACACAGACACACACACACACACACTGACTCACACATACACTGATACATGCATGTGTGCAGGCATGCAAACACACACACTCTCTCTCTCTCTCTCTCTCTCTCTCTTCTCTCTCTCTCTCTCTCTCTCACACACACACTCTCTCCTCACTCACACACACTGACTCACACTCCCATTTCACACTGAGAGTGACAAATCACACCCACACTAATCTAAGACAGGTAAACAAAACACCTTGCCAAAGGGAATATCAAATCAGTGATTAACACTAAAATAACAGGTAGAGCAACTGTACAAAAATTACTGAGAACTGAGACAAATTATCTGTAACATGACAGTCAATGTCTCTTCAGAAATAAAAAGAAAAAGACACACAGTTAGCATCTTAATTACAGCGCTTCAATGTAGACTTTTTACATCGACAATGATGAGGAAAGGGAAACGATGAAAAATAAACCCTACATCCATATTCACATGTTGCTGACAGCTAAGTTACTCTGAAATGAACAATCCTTGTTCACCCATTCTCACTTACACAGTTACAGCCTAAGACGACCACTCAAGGTTTATCAGGACTGAAAATTTCAAGAAAAAGTACAGTTAGCAAAAGGGAAAACTTTGGGATTTTTCTCCACAAAAGAGGGGAAGAAAACTAGAATATGAAAACGATGTAAACGCATGTAAACAAATGGATCGATTTCTTTAGAAATGAAAAGCCTATGGTGGGGAGTAGCATACAAATTATTGACCTGTAGCTACCAACTTGTGCCTTTTTTTTTTTTTTTTTTTTTTTTTTTTTTTGGGGGGGGGGGGAGCAACAGATGTTAACTGTCTTGTTTCTTGGTGTGTGTGTGTGTGTGTGTGTGTGTGTGTGTGTGTGTTGTGTGTGTGTTGTGTTGGGTGGGTGGGTGTGGGTGGGTGGGTTGTTGTTGTTGTTGACTTAAATTTTATGTGTTCACTTTTAGTGATATTACATTAATCTGTGTGTGTGTGTGCGTTCTTTACTTTCAAGTCTCATGGCCTAACCCTTCATTTCATACCAACTTAAGAATCCTCCCAAACTACAGCTCTGAATTGCTTCATCAAAAGGCAAGCCTAATCTGGAATTCATATGTAACACTAATCTTTGTTTTCCATTTTGCTAATGCTAAACACATACAACAATAGTTACTTATTATATGCAAAACCGTGGGTACAAGTTTCCAAGTGCTCTTCTGAACCTGATTTTTAACCCATCATCCTCTTAATAGTTGTAATCACCATTTATCTGCTTAAACTGGTAAAGTACAGTAAAAAATTTTTTTTTTTAAATCACTGGCTTTATGTCATGTTTTTGTCTACAATGGGAGTAGTCAGTCACCTTTTCTGTTTACTGTTGAAAAAAACCCTGTCCCCTTGTTTCCCCTTCATTTGTTTTATTAGTTCATGCACATGACGACTGGTTTGCGAAGCTTAGCTTCATGCAAAGCATGCTATCTATGCTGTTACGGGGGTGAATACAATCATTTCAACAAAACGTACTGGCAAGACTTTTTTCCCATGCATAAAAATAAGACACTGGAAAAATGTTCATGCAATCTTTTGTTGATGATTTGTTTCAAAACAGCAGATTTGATTATCATGCTGACTGCCTTAAGAACAAACAACAGGACAAAGATAAGACATTTATGAGAGCTGCTGGGAAGAAAACTTAGGTAACACAGACTTGAGAAAACATAACGTTTGTGCAACTTTTACTTTCTGTTCCAATGACAGAAACAAGACTGTTGACCTGTCAAAATAACAAATCCCTCCTCCTCTACAACCCCCCCCCCCCCCAAAAAAAACCCACCCCAACAACAACAACAAACCAAACAAAAAGAAAAACAAACAAAAACCAACCACCAAACAAACAAAACTAACAACACCAAAAACAAAACAAATAAACCCAACCAGAAACAATGCTCATACAGCATATTCATTCCTAATTCACAATGGTCACCATCACTTTTGATAACACAAACTAGATCAGTCAACCCCCCCCCCCCCCAAACTATTCTAAAACAGCACTTAGGCACAGTGGAATAAATCAGTTTCTTAAGACTGAACTCTCAATTCCTCTTTAAAAAAACAAAACAGAAGGAGGGGGGTGTGAGGGTGGGGGGGGAGACAGATGAATGTATGAATGAAAATGATATTAATAAAAAATTAGGAAAACCCAAACATAACGCACGCACCTGACCCTACATTAATTAACAGATGCCTAGTCAGTTAATGCAACAAGACACACTGACATGATTACCTTTGTAATTAGAAAATTGTTGTTTCTTTGTCTTACATGACAATAATTTCAAAAATAACTGGCCCTGCCCTTGAAACAACATGATGTACTCATTATATGAATATTAAAAGTTGTTTTCTGACAACATACACGTGAACACTGTCAACTTCATGTAAAACTAAAGTGACCTATGAAAATGACACCAGAGATAACAACTAAACAAACCAGACATAGCACTTACTTTCAACACAAAGACTAAAACCAAGCTTTAAAAATCCCCAAATTCAGGGACTTTGAAACAGACAGTCATACTGTGCACTTGCAAACAATTCTGCGGCAAATCATACCAAAGCACACAAATGTGCCCCATAGCCAGAGTTAGTTTTGCTCGCAATCCATTTCATCCAGCCTCTTCAGGCACAAGACAGACAGCCCAGTGGTTAGAGCATTGCGCTTGTGACCTGACTGCCTGGGATCGAGCACCACGAAACCTGCTGGCCACAGTCAAGAAAAGGAAGCTCAGATGGTACGGACATGTGACTAGATCCGATGGGCTGTCCAAAACCATACTGCAGGGAACAGTGCAGGGGAAGAGAAGGCGAGGCAGACAGAGGAAGAAATGGGCAGTAGACAACATCACTGAAAGGACAGGGAAGAGCTTCTCCACAACCCAGGCACTTGCACACCACCGCCGCAAATGGAGCCAGCTGGTGCAACGTTCGTCACTGCAGTGCCCCTACGACCCCGGAGGGGGTTATGGGAGCAGATGAGATGACCCTGGAGTTGACATCAGTGCTGACTCCACCTCCCCAAAACTCCTTTGGATGAGACTATAAACCAAACCCCTGTGTGCAAATACACAAAGATTATCTTGCACACGAGTTAAAAACACGTTCTGCCTTCCGGAAATGTAGGCCATTTTACTGCGGTAGAAATGGATTGCTTTTTTTTTCAACGCATGCACACTGCTGCTGTGTTTAGATGCTACCCCTGAAGGTGGAGTGCAGCTGTCTTAATCAGTTAAAGGTGGGTAAAAACTGTCTTAATCAGTTAATGGTGGGTAAAAACTGTCTTAATCAGTTAAAGGTGGGTAAAAACTGTCTTAATCAGTTAATGGTGGGTAAAAACTGTCTTAATCAGTTAAAGGTGGGTAAAAACAGTCACATACGCAAAAGTTTACCATTGGTGAACCTTGGAGCTCTAGCCAACGAGAAAAAAAAAATCCATCCTCTTCCAAAGTCAGAAAACATTCATCACTGATTATCCACCAACTGAGCCTCTTTCATGACAACCATTTTCAACCTTGACTTTGCTGTGAAGTATCAGGCAGCATGTGTGTCAGGAAGAATACTCGAGAAAAAAACAACAACAATGACAAACCCACAAATACTCTGAAGCTTTTAAAAAACCCAAACTGTGCCCTCTTTGGATCAGTCATGCTGACACGATGTACACATGACCCCTTTATGGAAAAAATAAAATTTTGACTTGACTTGACTTGACTTGACTTGACTTGACTTTATGCTTACGGCTTCACACACTATGCAGTGTTTTTCGCTCATTAAATTGAAACTGATATTCATACTGACAGCTTTCTTTTTTTTTTTATCTCACCTAAGCTTTTTTTCTTTTCTTTTATTGGGGAGGGGGGGGAAAGCATTTTTTGAAAAGGTAAGTTATCTTTCTAATACAAGTAATACGATCGAATTGGTGAACTTACTTCAAAAGAGAAAGAGACGCCAGCCATATATATGACTTCTTAACTTGCATTGTATTATATTCATTGTCATACTTCAACCTGCCAAAATTAAAGTGAGAAAAAAAGGACTTCTTAAAAACAGAAAACACACACATGTACATGCACATGCCCACACAACTCTCTCTCTCTCTCCCGACAAGGATTAACACCACCTTATGACCTCAAATCCTATTTCAATTCATACCACTGCAGCACAGAACCAAGAATAAAATCTGACACACAGTGACACACACACACTTCACAATCCTGCTGCTGTGACTGAAGTGACAGGTTACCAGCATGACTACCTACACAAGCCATGGAGACACACAGGCCGAGACAGAGACAGAGAGAGGCACACCAAAGTACTGTACTTGTCTGGAAGAGAGAAAAGAACACACAGCACAGCACAGAAGGGGTTAAGTGGAAATGGTTGTGGACACCGATTAGTCAGTACGACAGCCAGCAGGGTCCAGGGCACAGATGGACGGGCAGCTCTACTTACGCCGAGGTGTGAGAGATTTTTTCATTCCAGTCGTGTATGGTCTCAGACGTCTTCTGATATCTGGAAAGAGACCCGTCCCACTAGCATATCTGCGCCACGCTCTTCCATTTCTAACTGAACATCCAACTTCCCCTGACTTATGATTCATGTAGTTGATTTATCTTCATTGAAAACTGAACCTAAACTGATAAAGATTTACCAAAATTCAGATTTTAAAAAAAAACCTGTACTTGGTTGTGGTAGATTTTCTTGAAGATAAAATTTCTTTCTTCTACTTATTTACTTTCTACTTTTTCTTAGAGAGTGCACAGTAACTTTGAACACTATTTGCGATGTTCAAGACAGGCAGTGCTACTACGATATGTTTTCTTTCAAAACAGGAAGTACTAAGGCGCATGACCACGACATAATGTCTGACTGCTTTTTACTCTCAAAACTGTTTGATTCATGCACAGAACAGCACATTTTTTAAACACCAATTCTTCTCATGTCTGACTTTATGCCATCACCTGATGAATAGCATGCATGGGAGAAAATGCCATTGAATTTTTTATTTTTTTAAAGCAAATACAGGGGGAAAAAATGCTGAACAAACCAGTGCATGTGTTCCTACAATTTTAATGTAAGTTTTCAGTGAAAATGCAGAGGGGGGGGGGGGCTCAGGTGAGAATTTGGTTAAGATGGGGTATGGATTAAGATGCCTGATGAATCACATGATATGATACAGCACACCTTTACTTCCCTGTACAGCAATTCAAACTGAGCAGTGTTCAAAAGGTTTGAAAAAAATAAGACCTATACTTCTTCCACCTTTTAATACACACTAAAACCTGCAATGAAATTAGATCAAACGACAGTACATCTGGAGTGTGAATACTGGAATAATCACCATCGAAAGGCAAAGGCGACATAACCTTTTATAAACTGGAGGGAAAAGAATGACTCAAGCAGCAATGGTTGGTTACTTAAAGGCTTACAGATAGATCTGCACAGTCTCAGCAGAAGCCTGTTATTGCTACTGTTCTGAGCACAGAGCAGGTTACAACCTGTATTTACTAACACCAGTGTTGAAAATGCCACAAAATAATGCATAAGAAGACGTTCAATATCAAAACAGATACAACCTTAATATTCACCTTCACACATAAACAAAAGGCGGTTGTAAAAAGAAACCAACCAACAAAACAAAACAAAATTGCAAAAGATATACAAGCTGAGGCCCAAAATAAGAGAACTTTAAAAAAAAGAATTTCAGGACACAGAGAGAGACAGAGAAAGAGAGAGACTGAGAGACAGAGAAAGACTGAGACTGAGACAGACAGACTGAGATCAGATACAGATGACAACAAAAACAGACAGAAAGACAGACAAGCTTGGACATAAGAAAAATGTAACAACCTAG
>CM054166.1:36737606-36775106 GCA_028751875.1 Rapana venosa
TCTCTCTCTCACACACACACACACACACACACACACACACACACACACACACACACACACACACATAGACAGGGGTACCTTCTCCAGCTCCTCTGTCCACTGGCTGATCTGGCGATCTCTCTCTGCAGGGTCTGTGGAGAGGGGTATGGAGTCCCCGGCCTCTGCTCCAGGAGACATGGGGCTGGAGGCCGAGTCATACTCATGCTCCTCTGAAACACACAGCGACACAGCCTCCGTTTTACACACATCCCAGCAACTGCCATGATGATGATGATGATAAAGATCATAGATACTGAAAGTGATGCTGTTGCTGCTGCTGCTGAAAATGATTGATGATACTGATGATGATGATGATGATGATGAAGATGACGATCATCAATAATGATAGTGAAAAATGATGCTAATGAAAAGGGTCACAGGTATTGATAGTGATGCCTACCCAGTCCCCACAAGACTATACCTAAGAAGGTGGTTTTGAACATCCAGTACCAAGGCAGTATTCTTCGGATTAAACTAAGAACCTTTTTTTTTAAGGCGGGGAGGGGGGGGGGGGGATATTTGTCATCTCCTTTTTCTGTGTATTTTGAAGTATTTGAAACACTAGAAAGCTAATTAAAATTTTCACTGCTCAGAAAAAAGAGCACAGAATTTAGAAGACAAAAACTCATGCAAAAAGTTTACATTAAAAAAACCAAGTCAATGTGCACAGGTCCTGAAGTCCAATTTAAACAATATCTTATGTAAAAAAGAAATTAAAAAAAGTAAAAGTAAAGGTGTCCCATAACCTATGTGGTCATAGGGGAGTAAGGCATCAAAAACCTCAACTTCTCAAGGGGTCAGCATATTGAGGGCGCCCATCTTCTCTCCCTCACTGGTTTACCTTCCCTGACCTTAAAGAGGCAGACACCCATTTACAGCTGGGTGAACTGGGGGACTGTACTGAAGCCAAGGTGTGCAAACAGTCACCTATCTAAGTGGTAACCATGCTCAATGCTGCTTAATCTTAGCTGGGGGAAAGCAAGCGCTCTGACCACTGAGCTATCCCATCCTCTACCTTATGTACAACAGAGTAAAACGTTGTATAACAACTACAATGACCAGTGTGTGTGTCTGTGTGTGTGTGTGTGTGTGTGTGTGGTGAACATAAACCCTTCCTTCACATGCATATTATAGAATACAAAAACCTATCAAACAAATTCCAATTTTCATGACTTTGTCTCTCTCACTCACTCTCTCTCCCCCACAAACACACAAAGACAATCAAATCATTAACCATCAATTTGGCAGCTAACCAGAATCATCAGAGGGGATGGGGAGGAGGAGGCATACAAGTTACAACACAACACACATACAAATGCACTGACACTGGTTATCAGCAAACCCGTTGTAAACACTAATGCCAATTCCATGATCAGCCGTTTCATTACCATTCATTCATTCATCAGCTGGTGGGAAGCAAAATCCTCTTCTATACAATGACCTATCTGCATCACAAAGCCTTCAATAAAACTGATCAACTGCTGGATACAAAAAGGACTCTCCAGTGACATTAGAGGATGTGGTGAGCTGAATCACGTGTGTGAGGGTATCTTTTTTTCTGTGCTCACGGTTGACTAACCTTTTTTTTGTTGTGTTGGTTTAGTTGCTCTTGTTAATGAACCATCATGTATCACTTGTGTGTGTGAAGGTATATATGTGTGTGTGTGTGGTGGGGAAGGGGGGGGGGGGGGGCATGTATGTATGTGAGTGTGTTGTTCCTCACTTTAACAGTTTTCCACTTTAGGTGATAGAAAAAGGGGTATGAGTAATTTGAAATAGGGAAAAGAGAGAAGAATGTGTCAAGTCATGAATGAGCATGTGTGTATTGAGTGTGTGTAGATCTATGAGAGAAACAAAAGTTTCAAGAGAGAGAGAGAGAGAGAGAGAAGAAAAGAGAGAAGAGAGAGAGAGAGAGAGAGAGAGAGAGGAGAGAGAGAGAGAGAGAGAGAGAAAAAGAGAGAGAAACAGAGACAGACCAACATGATTAAGTCTGGATATGTGTGTGTATGTCATGCACATGTGCGCGTGCAAGCATATGCCTGTGTGTGTGTATGTAAGTCTGCATGTCGAGTTTGTGCATGTGCCTGTGTGTGTGTGAGTGCATGTGTGACGACTATTGCTTACATCTGCTTCTGTGTCATGTGTCAGCTGACACAGGGGCATTTCCATCTGTCAACAAAATTTAAAGATTGGGCAGCAAATGGTTGACAAAATTGGGTAAACAATACCTGGCAGCTGTCCTCCTGTAATCTATCTGTGTGTGTGTGTGTGTGTTTTGCCATACATGTGCAGTGTGGTATAGTGGTGGTGATGTGTGGTGTGATGGGGTGTGTTTCTGGTGTGATGTGATGTGGTATGGAGTGTAGTGTGATGTGGTGTGGTGTGGTGTGTGATCTTTGATGTGGTCTTATCTTACGCAGATGTTTACGTCAAAGGCAGTAGTGCATGCATTTATAACTTGATGCATATTGTGTATATGATACAGTATTGTATGTGTGATGGTACATCAGCATGGATGGGTGTTTTATAACTAAGCGATACATATAATTATTCATTACTATCAGTAAATTTTAAACCCACCTTAGAGCGCAGATCCTTTCAAAACTGAAACTCAATAAAACATCATGAAATCTGACCTCTTGCTTAAACAACAACTACCCCCCACCCCCCAAAAAAGAAAAAAAAAGATAATAAAAGAGAAAGTGATGGAGGAAGAGAAAACATATACATCAATCTAATAACTGCTAATTTTTTGGTACAGCACTGTTTTTTAAAAAAAAATGAAGGAAAAAATATTAACTCTCTGAGTCTCTCTCTCTCAATGCACATAACCTTTTTTAAAATCCATATAAACCAACAACAACCATCCTACAGAACCTTAATACAAAAGGTTGTATGATAAAGCTATACAGTATTTGTTTTGTTGTTTCTGTTTTTGTTGTTTTTTTAATCTTCCTTGCAAGTAATATAGTCATATATACAGTACAACAATCCAGCCAAGCAAGAACTATTTAGCAAATAAAGTAGCATGACAAGGATGAAAAAAATAGAGATCTGGAGACTAGTACGGAAGAAAAAGACCAAAGGAAAAAATGACTAAAATGGAATAAAAACAAAGGCACAAAGGGGAGGGAGGAGGACAAAGAATGAAAGATGAATCCATGGCAAGCATGAGAAAATGTCCAGCCCAGACCATCAAACTGGAAACACCGCTGATATTTATATTCAAAAGCTTCTGTGTATTGAAAAGAAATCTAACAACAAATCTCCCCAAAGTCAGAATGTGGCTACCTTAACGGTGGGTAACAATGGTCACATATAATTATACACACCCTCACCATTAGTGAACCTTAGAGTAGCTGCTCTAGAGCTTAGAAGATGAATGAAAAAACAACAACAACAAAGAAACAAAACAAAACCCTTCATCAAAAAGGGAAAGGGGGTGGGGGATGCAATCGGTATACACATAGACCACAGACACACACAGAGGAATGGATGACAAAATTTACAAAACTGTATACACACGGGGACTGAATGTCACAAAGCACAAGAGTGCTTATCCATTATCCTCGAAATAAAAGCATAAAATGAAAAAAAATAAATGAACACACACACAAATTGACATCATCTCCTACTCCACCACCATTCCCCAAAACACCCACTCCACACCACACCACACCACACCACCACCACAAACACACCCACGCCAACACCCACCATCTTCATCAGACAAGGATGAAGGCACCAACTGCAGGTACCGCTTGTGGTTGGCCGAGGTGCTCAATTCAGATAAATCCTTACCACCCCCCTCCTCATCCCAGCCACCGCTGTCCCCTTTGGCGGGGTTGGTATTCATGTTCACGTCTTGAGCCTTGCCGCTGACCTCAGTCTTCCCTCTGCGCCGCCACACTGCTCGAGGACTCAACCCAGCCATAAGGACAACAGACAACCCCCTCCTTCCCTGTATCATTCAAGTCAACAAGGCTCTTCTCCAACCACCAATGTCTCCTGGCTGATGTAGCACTGTATAGATGAAACGCTTGAACACACCCTGACCTCCATTTGAAGATTCTCATCCACCTCAAGTTCACTTTTGCTACTTTGTGAAACTGAAACGCCAAAGTGAGTTTAGTTTTCAAAAAAATGTATTACACCACATCCAAAATACAATGGAACGCTTGAACGCAAGCCAACCTCCTTCTCAAGATTTTTTTGTCGCTCTGAATTCACCTCACAAGTACTGTGAAACTGAAACACCAAAATAAATGTCCACTTCAAAAAAGTGTATGTACACACCACATCCAAACGATGGCTTTACACTTTTCTCTTTTTTTTGGGGGGGGGATGAAACCGGATTTGGGGGAGGTTGTTCCACCCAAACGTGGCTATTTTGATTGAGAACTGATTATGCGATGCTGTCAGCAAAATTTGTGTTCGTGCTATCTGTGTGACCAAATTTCCCCATACTGGAAGTCAATGACAACGGAAACCAACAGCTGTTGTTCGTATGTCATTAGGTACAGCAGAAGTGTGTGTACCTTGCCTACAGTGTGTAATTGTAAACTTGTAAAAGCGGTGTGTGTGTGTGTGTGTGTGTGTGTGTTGTTTGTGCAACTATTATTTAATACGTGTGTGTGTGCGTGTGTGTGTGTGTGCGTGTGTGTGTTTGTGCAACTATTACATAAGTGTGTGTGTGTGTGCATGTGTGTGTTTGAAGAATATAAGATTTTATTATGTATTAATTGCACACACACACACACACATACACACACACACGTATGCACACACCACAGAGACAGTAATCCTGCAAAACACAGTATCACGTGCTATCACAGATGTGCACACGTTCACATATTAATTAACACACACACAACCATAACATAAAAAGCCCCTGGATGCAAGGATAGCAGGGTCACACAGCCATAGAATGTGTGCACTCAGGCACACAAACATCAGCAAATTTACATTCAGTAAGAAAAGAATGATGTGCTGGCCTTTAAAAAACGACAACTATAAAACCACTGTTTGCAAACAAACTAACTATTAAACCACAGTTTGCAAACCAATGTATACTCTCTCTACTCTCACAGTTTGCAAACCAGTGTATACTCTCTCTACTCTCACAGTTTGCAAACCAGTGTATACTCTCTCTACTCTCACAGTTTGCAAACCAATGTATACTCTCTCTACTCTCACAGTTTGCAGACCAATGTATACTCTCTCTACTCTCACAGTTTGCAGACCAATGTATACTCTCTCTACTCTCACAGTTTGCAAACCAATGTATACACTCTCTACTCTCAACAGTTTCCGAGTTTTTCACATTATTTAGCTCAACAACCACGCAATACTGTCAAAACGATAGTTCCTTCTGAGTAAGATGTCAGCATATTCCATTTTTCTTCCTTCCTTGTCCTCAAGATTATTTCAATCCTTATGGCTAAAATTTGTGCATCATCCATCTTTCACCTCAGTCAGTTCAAGGTGATTAGCACTGGTAGTTGTACAAGGATAGCCTAAACTGACTGTATCATGAACGTCCCAGCAAAGTTATAAATCTGAATTAGGGACTGAAACTAGCAAAAGATACAAGCCCACAGTCTCCATGTGACAGAGGACTGTATTCACTCAGGTGTCTGCCTAACTCACAAGCCATTACAGATGATCAGAAGGGGGCTTAGTCAGTGGTCTAGAGCTTTCCATCAGGTCGATTGAGGGTCTAGAGGAAATGCAATGCGCCTGCCTAGGAAGCAAAATGTGCAAATTCCAAGTGTGTAGTGGTTCAATCCCTGTTTGGGCCTGAAACTTTCACACACACACCCTCCCATCCAATAGACCATGAGTGGTGGTCTGGGTGCTAGTCTTTCAGATGAGACGATAAACCTGAGGTCCTGTGTGTTACACATAATTATTTAGCGCATGTAAATGAACCTGCGGCCACAAGAGTGTTGTCCCTGGCAAAATTCTGTAGAAAAAGCCACTCTGATAGAGAAGTAAATACAGTTGCAGACAGGGAGGGGGGGGGGGGGGGGGGGGAGGGGTTGCGCTGCTCTTGTGGTGACATGCTCTCCTTGGGGAAAGCAGCCTGAATCTCACCCAGAGAAATCTGCCGTGACTTAAAGTGGTATACAATACAATACAATACAATTCAATACAATACAATTCAATACAATACATACAATACAGGCGTCACTGCTCCTGACCACTGGGCTTCAGGCTGCTGGCCTCTGAGTGCTCTACACATTATTTTATGATATGTATTCAGCAGTTCACTGGATGGAGACTATCACAGGACAATCGTGAATCGGTGAGTGTGCTTGTCTCAGGCTGTGGTCATGGGATGTGAGGAGATATTGGAAGATAATGAGGTGGCACAAGCTGACTGTAATTAACAGCGACGCACAGTATCTACTGCAGGAGAGGTGAACTTGTTTGTGAATGAATGCTAACATTTCACAGCCTAAGATACAAGCTTTACTCCTAAAATTTACAACTAACTGCCATACATATTTACACACATCCATGCGCGCACACATGCACGCACGCACACACACATACTCGTGCCTATATTATATGGTTGCTTGTTTGTTTTGTTTTTTTTATTTTTATTAAAGCTATTTTTTTCTTTGAAAAACAAAGCTATAACTGTATAAGATTTGAACTTGATTATTTTCGGTACTTTGCCTAGTATGCGCATGGCACTAGTATTGTCACAGTTATGATCCTTTCAGATTTTAACAGTGTTTAAGAGGCAGAAATGGTGGCAAACCGTTGTTGTTTACTGCATTATTTAGTGAGCCTCTGTACAGTATGTGTAATTAAACTCTCTCTGTGTGTGCTGTCTCTGTCTCTCTCTCTCTTTCTCTCTCTCACACAAACACACACACACATACACACACACACACACTGTATACACATACACACATACTCATTTTAGTCCAGCAGATGGAACACTTTTTTCTTGCCACACACTAACTGACTAAGATAATATTCAACCCTGTGCTGTAATTACTGATAAAGAAGATAAGATCAAAGCTAAATTTGTAGCAAGTGAATGACTAAGAGTGAGAGAGAGAGAGAGAGTATGTGTGTTTGTGTGTGTGTGTGTGTTTATGCGTGAGTGCGTGTGTGTGTGTGCTCATGCATGTGCATGTGTAAGTGATCATGTGCAAACACGCATGTGCACTCATGTGCACAAGTGCTAATTACTGTGTGTGTGTCAAAGTGTAAGCATATGAGTCTACAAACGAATGTGCAAACAAGCATTAAAATAAAAAGAGGACAAATTTCTGCCAACAACTTAAGACTGACCACTAAATCTTACCTTCTTAGTTCCGACCCGGGATTAGCTGGGATTTAATTATTCCCCCCTTAATCCTGACCCGGGATTAGCCGGGATTTACACACAGTAGTTTTCCCGTCCGTTTCCAGACACAAAAATATAGTACAAGTTATAGTAAGTATGTTGTCTTATAAAGCCACCTGCCGAGTTTCGTTCTTGTAAACATTCAAACACTGTCGAAATGAATCACAGTTTACACCTACCCGATTTTCGGCCCAAAGTAATGAAAGAATGCAAAATCTAGGGGCAATTTGTGTTCAGAGAATCCGAGTGCAAGAGGGTTAAATCTCATGTGGATAGATACATGAGTTTACACTCAAACTAAATCTAACTGTGATGCTCAAATAGCAAAGTCTTGTGACATTTTAACCATTACTAGTAGTAGTATTAATGCCATAACACAAACCCACACTGACAGAAAAAGCCTAGACAAACCTGACACAACTGTCCCAATATTAACTGAGTCTGCCCTACAGGTAATACTGCAAAAAACAAATATTATACACAAATCCCATGAATCTGTCACTGTGACTTTCACACCCCACAAACAAAACCCTGAAGACTGGCGAGTCATGACACCACTGACCAAACACCAACCTACCACCACTCCCCCCACTACCAGTGGCAACAGACAGACACTTCCCTCCCTCCCTCCCTCCACGTGTCAATATGACCACATCACCACCACACAGGCTTCAAAAACCCACACTGCTGTCCTCTGTCCTTCAGTTTCACACATATATACACTACACCACCGTAACACAATTCACGTTTTACACGCAGAATCCTCCTACTTATTTTCACAGTAGCTGAACCTGCCCAGTTATTCAACATCCACTGCCCTAAAGCAATAAGAATGAGGATCAATGGAACAAATCACCAAGCCAATGTGGAGAAGAGACATGGAGAGTAAATGGACTGACGCACATTTCAACCAAGTGTCAAGTTGAGAAGGCAGTTTTTTGGGGGGGGGGAGGGGGGATGAGAAAGGAAGAGGGGAGTGGTTGCTTTCTCAGCCCTTTGGGTCTATTTAGGGACCGTGTACCTGTGTGCGGAGTTTTCCTTTCTTCCTTCCCTCCCTTTTTTTATATTTATTGGGTTTAATGTGTGTGTGTGTGTGCCTTCCTTTTTTCCACCAGATCTGTCTGCAGGTCCTTGTAGTTGTAGCATGTCAACGTAGCCTTCAAACTATAATTGAGATTTGTAAGAGAGGCCTTATCTGTAAGTTGCTATTACTTCTTGTCATCTTGTCTGTACACTCAAATTTCTAATATTTAAGGGGGGGGGGGGGGGGGGAGAGAGAGAGAGAGAGAGAAACTGTCTCTCTGAAACTAGAGAGAGAGAGAGTGTGTGAGTCACTGAGTGTGTGCGTGTGTGTGTCTGTGTGTGTGCGTGCATGTGTGCATCTGTGCATGTGTGCACGCGCGTGTGTATGCGCGTGTGTGTATGTGGGTTGTGCGTATGTGTGTAAGTATACGTGTGTTTTAAGTTTATCTGGCAGTAAAAGCTTGATGACGGTGTGCACACATTAATGAAAAAACCCATCCATATTTTGCAGAAGTATCTATAGGCCAGTCATGGCTAGAACTTGTGAAGTATGGATGACATCCATGAACATACCCAGCATGCAGACTCTTCCTGGAATATGGCAGAGAGAGAGATAAACAGAGAGAGATGAGAGAGAGATAAACAGAGAGAGATAGAAGAGAGAGATGAGAGAGAGAGAGAGAGAGAGAGAGATGAGAGAGAGAGAGAGAGAGAGAGAGAGAGAGAGAGATGCATAACACACGCTAAAAGGTAATGATAGTTAAAGACAGTTCCCATTAATATACCCCAAAAGCACAGCATGGATTCGAACCACTGTCTTCACAGAATGATATCAAAATATAGGCTAGACCAACTGTCCCTTTTTCTACAGCTGCACATCTTGAAAAATTCCCATCAATGACAAAGAAAAACCGGCTGCTATCTTCCTTATCTTTCTTCCTCTTTTTAATTTAAAAAAAAAACAACTGACTGCTCAGCTATTCCGCAATAGCTATGAGGTGCACCAATGGTAGAAATTTTGCGTAACCATGTGACAATTTATTATTTTCCCACCATTTGTTTAAGGAAGCGACATTCTGACTTCAGATATACAGAACTTGGCGATATAAACCTACCGATTTTTCCAGGAAAGTCGGGAGTATACCTCCTGGCTCTTCCCAATGTTCAGCTATCACGGGTTCTTTTGATGTGCAAATGTCGGTAAGCACACAGGTCTGACTGGTTTCCAGTCTCCTCTGAAAGGCTTGACTTTCAGTTAGATTTTCCTGTCAAAATGAGGAACAAAATGCGGCAAGGCTGGGAATGGAACCCAGAACCTCACAGTTTACTTGTTAGGCAGGTGAATGTCTGAACCATCCTGCCATCTTCCTTCTGGCTATGTTGTCTGTTTAAAAATGACTCCCTGTTGTTTTGTTTTTTAAAAAAATAAATAATGACCATTTGAAATGAGTTAAAAAATTTTTTTTAAAGTATGTAAAAAAAAAAGTGTGTGTGGCAATGGAAGGAATAGGAGAGGGGGGGAGAGAGAGAGGGGAGGAGAGAGAGGGAGGAGGGGAGGAGTAGAGAGAGGGAAGGGGGGGAGGAGGAGGGAGAGGGGGCAGGAGAGAGGAGTGTGTGAGTGTGTGTGTATGTGTGCATGATACAATGTGTGTGCATGCACATGTTGTGTATATGTGTGTGATAGTGATTTGTGTGTGTGCTGTGTGTGTGTGTGTGTGTGGTGTGTGTGTGTGTGTGTGTGTGTGTGTGTGTGTGAGTGAATGTGTGATGAGTAGTGAGTGTATGCATGTGTGCATGGTCTGTACATGCATACAAAATGTGTGTGCATGCACGTGTGTGTCAAAGTCAAAGTTTTATTTTCAGATGGTACATTATGAGTAAAACTGTAAGTCTTCAATTTTAACGTCTTTCCACTTTAAGTGATTCCAGACAACCCTAAAGTAGGAAACTGTATAGGACACAGAGAGAGAGAGAGAGAGACTCAGAGAGAGAGAGATTTACTCTGTGTGTGTGCAATAAGTAATAACAAAGAATGAGTATTCTTAACATGAACAGATCAAGAACAAACGTTTTTAAAAAAAATAATAAACTGAAATTAAAAAAGAACTACAAGAACTACAATAAATGCCCTATAGGACTTAATAAAGCTTTAGCAATGTCAAACGTTAGCTTTACATTGTTCAAAACTTTGTCTATGGAATTCTCAGAAAAGGCAGGGAGATGAGGTTTTAAGTTCTCACATTCAAGTATGATATGGGTATTTGAAATATATTCACCACATAACCATTTAACATCCTTGCTGAATTTTGTTGTGAATGCATTTAATCTTATCCTGAAAAATAATGCCTTGAGTTGTCTTTCTTTGACAGTGTTTGTATGAATCTCTAAATGATCAATGTGTTCAACTAAGCTCTTCCCACTTGGAGTTGAACGTGAAAGATGCTTGTTTTACAGATGCTTTTCTATGAATTTCTTTAAGGATGCTTCTTGAAGTTCTTCTAATAACCGGTAACCATCTGCAATGGTTAAAGGGTCATGCCACTTTTTGCAGCCTGATCAGCCCACTCATTAGAAAATAATCCTCTATGTGAAGGAATCCAGCAGAAGGAAACATGAATTCCTCTTAAAAGCAGAAGATTTATGAAATATTTTATGTCTAGTATAACTATAAGTTCAGTCGATTGCTTATAACTTATATTTAAGTTGTAGACGTGCATACATTGTGTGTGTGTCAATCTGTGTGTGTGTGCATGTACATGTATATGCGCACGCGTGTGTGTGTGTAGATTCATGCATATAAGTTATAACTGTATCTAAGCAAGTGTCCACATTGGAAAAATACACTCAATCTCATGACAGTCTCAACAAATTCAAGTTCAAGGCAATGCATGCATCGACAAGAGCCCAAAGTCAACAGTTATTCTTTGATTAAAAAGTAATCAATAATTCTTTTTTCTTTAAACTTACAATACCATGATTGCACCCAGGGAACCAAAAGTGAAGGCATGTTCCCTAAGGGAACCCAGCACTTTACACTACAGTGTGTACAGTTAACTCTCTAGTCTTCATCCTGGCTAGTTTCTACTGCATGCCAACACCAGTGCAGGTTAGGTAAATATTGATTGTTTGCCCTTACTCTCTTTTTGCTGTGCTGGGCATGAAAGGTTGGGGGGGGGGGGCAGCAAGGATGGGTGGATGCACATGATGAAATTCTTTCCTGCTGGCAGTGATGTTCAAGTTTCAGGTATCAACTTGATTCAATGGAACTATGCTGTTTGGGATGAGTCATCCTATTGTTCTCTATTTGTCTGCCTGTCCATCTGTCTAGGGGACGGGATAGCTCAGTGGTCGGAGCACTCGCTTTCCCCCAACCAAGTTAAGCAGCGTCGAGCGTGGTTACCAGTTGGATGGGTGACCGTTTGCGCGCCTTGGCTTCAGTACAGTTCCCCCAGTTCACCCAGCTGTAAATGGGTACCTGCCCTCTTTAGGGTCAGGGAAGGTAAAGCAGCGAGGGAGAGGAGATGGGCGCCGCCCTCAATATGCTGGCCCTAGAGAAGTGAGGTCTCTGACGCCTCGCTCCCCTACGACCTTATGGGTTATGGGACTCCTTTACCTTTTTTCCTTTTACCATCTGTCTACCTCTTTCCATTCTCCCTGCCCCCACCCCACCCCCCAAATCCTCATCTCTCCCATGTGTGTGTGCGTGTGCGGGGCACATGTTTGTGCATGCTTTCATTCACATAATGTGCAAATTTACTTCATTCAATAGTATAACCTTCCCATCACTACCAGTAGTATCATTACATTCAATGCAAAACCATAGTTGCAACTCACAAGATCAGCCTATGCTGCCTACAATAGTACAAAGAGCAGTCAGTCAACTGCAAGCACAATAAACTGGTGAGATATAACACAAGATCAGAAGAACAATGCTATAGTCAAAAGATCTATAGATCTAGATTACTAAGATATCAAACAATGCAATGAAGATTTTTTTTACTACAAAGACTTTTTTCTGTCTTTTTTAAACTACCATAATACTTAATAGCAGCTGATGTAATCTTCCAGTTTTATTTTAGGCATGCAAGCATGTGTGCATGCATGCGTGCACAAAACACACACTAAAACAAAGCTCTCTCCTTCCTCTAGATAAAAATAGTCTATGAGTATGATGGTGGATTGAGGTAAAATGATACACCTATGTAAAGATGGGCAGTTCACTGTTTGATTATCAGATAGTATCCAGATGGAAAGACAGATCTGATCTATAGATATATACAGTACCTTTGGATACTGAGTCACTGAGTGAGAATAGGCAAAGCGAGGTCAATTTCTTTTTATACACACACACACACTTTCTCTATATATATTTACACACACACACACCATGCATGCATACGTGCAAAAACGTGCATGCACACACACACACACAATTTCTCTCATATAAAATTATCACACACACACACATCATGTGGCATGCACACACACACACACACACACACTGTCTGATATCACTTTCGGTGGAAGGATGTTAAACTGAAGAACTAGCACACAACACACACACACAGGTCAACACACACATACACACACACAGGTAACACACAACAACTATCAACACACACACAACACACACACACCACACAACACACTCAACACACACACACTCACTCTCTCTCTTCCTTCTAATACGTTGGAGTATGAACAGACATTAAATTGAAAATAATAACACAACAAACAAACAACCACACATACATACACACACACACACACACCACACAAACACACAGAGGGAGAGAGAGCATTGAAGGAAAACTACCTTACTAAACAGATCTCTATTTCTTATTATCTTAATACACGGATGTACAGAACGACAGAATATGGAAATCAATCTTCTCTCTGTCAGTCTGTCAGTCTCTTTCTCATTCCTCAAAATGTCAATCACACTTAAGCACAGACTCACACATGCTCACACATGTGTATGCATGTATCAACACACATACACAACAACACACACACACAAACACATACAAACACACACACACACATGATCCCTGAACATACACACACACACACAACACACACACACATGATCCCCGAGCATATGGGCACATAAACTTAAGGACGCAGAAGTACACACACACATACACTCTCTCTGTCTCTCTGAGTCTATCTCTGTCTCTCTGTCTTTGTCTCTGTCTCTGTCTCTGACCAAAAGACAAAAATAAAGTCTAAAGCTAGTAAAATCACCTGTGTATTAAATAAGACAGTCAGTGTCGTGACCCTGACTCATTCAGCACTGTTGATTATGACTCACAGCACTAAGTTACACAACAGTACAAAGCCTGAAGAACTGTCTGTACTCAACCCTACCACCCATCTCCTCCCTCCCTCACACAGCTAATAAAAGATTACAACTTTCCAGTTCCAATCTCCATGATACAATGCAGACGCTAAGTTTAAGTAACACACCTGGTGGTCTTAAGTTGATCAATACAAATTCTGATTTAATGTAACTGGTTAGTAGTGCTGTTAACTAGTTTGAATAATAATACTGATACTTACACTATACAAAAAACAACTAAAAAAACACACGCAAAGCTGACTGTTGCAAATTCATATAGCAGATATTATAATGTTCTGAACTATGCTTTTAAAAAAATTTAAATCCTCACAAATTTTCTATAGATACATTATATGCGCACACTCACAGCCTTGCATGAGCACAAGTGCTCGTGCATACACATGAACGCACACATGCACACACACACAATGTGTAACACACACATGTGTGTAAGTCACATACACACACAGACAAAACACACATGTGTAACATACACAGAGTGTCTCACACACACACATACACACACACAGTCACAGACACAGAGTCACACACACAGGGGATGGGTTAGAATGATGTATTCATAATCTGCTGACCTGGGTTCAGTTCTTGTTCAAGAGGATTTTTTGATTGTGTATGTATACATGTGTGTCAGTTTAAGTGTGTGTGTGTGTCACTGTGTGTGTGTGTGTGCGCGTTTGTGTACACATGTGTGTGCATGAAAGTACACAAGCAAGCATGCATGCATGGATGCATCATATCATTGATTCACATGTTAGGATGCTCAATAGACCATGCACAAAATATACATGTTGTGTATGTTATGTACAGCATTTTGTCTTTTTGTGTAAATACATGCACAATAGGATTTACAAATCTGTAATCTTCTCCAAGATAGCCTGTGTCGGCTGAAAACAGCACACTGAACACACACACACACACAAAGTCAGAAAGAGAGAGATTCAGTCATGAACACGTGTGATACAGTAAATAAATGACAAAACTTCCTTACAACAATCATGTATTATTATTGACCTCTTATTCAAGACACTGTGTGAATGTTATCACACCACTGGTAAACTTGTACTACACATCAATCCAATTCTTACAACATCATTTATTATCTTTTACAAGACTCATTACGCAAAAAAGATGCACAGTTTGAAAGCAAAAACTGATTCTCATTTAAGCATACAGATTCTATTATTCATACTGATCCTCACTATCTGATCACTACAGAAGCTAGGTCCTGTTTTCTGCATTTCTAAACATGTGTCACAGAGTGCATCCCCAAAAGCCACAAGGTGTGTGACTGAACATGTGTTCCCTGATGCCTGTGACACAAGTGTCAATAATAAGAATAATGATTATTATGAATGCTATTCTGCTCATCACTGGCTTGCATTATGATACATCTGTGCTTGTGGAAGTACACACACACACACACACACACAGACACTCCAATGTCCACACTGGTGAACACAGAGGATTATTTATTTGTTTTAAAAAGTTAGAAAGCAGTCACTTTTGATATCTTGTTGTTTGAAATATATCATGATAAACCTGAAAAGGCAAAAGTTTTTGTTTTTTTAAAAGAAAATTAATAGGAAAACACTTTGCCTGTCTCTCCTTCAACTTCAGTTTAATATTCTCTTCTGACTTTGTAGAGCTTTTGAGATTTGATTAACACTTCACTTTCTTTTTTTACATCAAAGGTCTTACTTTACCTGCACAGAACTTATGTAGGCCTATATAGGCTATAATGTATATATTTTTTAAAATATTGATTTGATAAGATATCCATCTATGTACACACACACAGTGACACACACACATGTATCATACACACACACATTACTTACATTAGTTACAACATACAGGGACAGGATATATTTTAATGTGAAAAAGCACATGGGTGTTTTTTCAATTATACTTGAAATAAAAGAATGAATAAAATAAAATCTAACACATATAATACACACACACACACATGGAAGGTAAAGAAACGTGGAATACAGGTAGTGAAACAGTGACAGAACAACTATTCAAAAACAGTACACTGTAGTAGCTCACTGAATAACAGTAACAATTATCATGTTACAAATTTACCTGACCTTTCTTCCTTCCCTACAGGTACTATGCTTGGCCACATTGCTGCTTGCAAATTTTTCATTCATTATACATGCATAGATCATGATGCCAACTTGAACAATAAATGGATGGACACTAAAGGCAGTATAGCCGAGTGGTTAAGACCGTTTTACTTCAATCCCATGGATGCATGAAGTTGTGGGTTTGAATCTCCCAGCGTCTGATCTGGTGAATTAATGGTGAGGATTTTCATGATCTCCCAGATCAACTTCAATCATATTTACTTTTGCAGGCCTGCCAATGCTTTACTTCAATTTGTGCACTGTATGTACAAGTATACACATTGAGAAGATCAAACATACATGTTAAAAATCCCGTAATTCATGTCAGCATTCACCGGGTTACACTTACAGAAACATGAACATACCTACCATACAATAATACATCCCCAAATTTAGAATGCAGCTGGTCACATATATATGGAAAATCTCACGGCATTAGTGAACCTTGGAGTTCTAGTAGAAAGGGAAGGAAAAAGAAACCCACAAAAACAAAACAAAAACAGGAAAAACCCCTCTATCTTGATGATTGTACAGGCTATGCAAGGATAACAGTTCCTTTTCCCAAAAAGGAAAGCAGGAAGAAATATCTAGATTAATTACTCAATACTAGACTATAGCACTTGCCATTCTGCAAGTTCTTCAATGAATCAGATTATACCATGTTTTTAGTTCTATCATGTCCATATAAAAGGTAAATAGAAAAAAACCCACAATAAAGCCCTTTGCAGCACAGAGGAGACAAGAGGAGAAGGTGAAGGGGTATGAATTATAGGTAAAAAAAGGTAAAGGTGTCCCATAACCTATAAGGTCGTAGGGGAGCGAGGCGTCAGAGACCTCACTTCTCTAGGGCCAGCATATTGAGGGCGGCGCCCATCTCCTCTCCCTCGCTGCTTTACCTTCCCTGGCCCTAAAGAGGCAGGTACCCATTTACAGCTGGGTGAACTGGGGGGGGAAACTGTACTGAAGCCAAGGCGCGCAAACAGTCACCCATCCAAGTGGTAATCACGCTCGACGCTGCTTAACTTGGCTGGGGGAAAGCGAGTGCTCCGACCACTGAGCTATCCCGTCCCCGAATTATAATACAAAAATAATAAATGAAATTATACAAACTCCTTAAAATTTTAGTTAAATTCAATATCTCAAAAGCACAAACTTATTGTTACTATTACATAGGTGGGAGCGCAAACACTTATTGTTTAGGGCAAGACATTTAAAAAAAATAAAAAAAAAAAGCTGCATCCAGCTGCACTGAAATGTTTAAACGCAACACATTTCATTTACACAAGTTACACTTAGTTATAGCCTCACTTTTTTTCTCAACATTTCTCTCTTTTTGTTTTAAATCATGAAAACTTCTTTTAAATTAAAAACCATTAATTTTAATAACATTAACAATATCAGATCATATACCTAGCTCAGTAGCTGGTAAATTAGTGGTAATACTAAAAATTTAGTTGTTGAAAGTGTTACACATCAACTGGTGCAGTGAACCTGAAAATGGTTTAACTCAATTACTGGCAAAGTGACAGGCTTGTTTCCATGGGCCAAATGTTGAACTGTCATTTGCCAGTAGCCTAGATGAATCATACAGGTATGCATCTCTTAAACCTAAACTAGTTAAAGTTAAACTGTGTACATACATGTATACATACTCTTTCTTCTTCACCAGTCTGTGTCATTTAATTCTGGGGTCATAGTAAAAAGTAAAGCAAAGGAGTCCCATAACCTATAAGGTCATAGGGGAGCGAGGCGTCAGAGACCTCACTTCTCTAGGGCCAGCATATTGAGGGCGGCGCCCATCTCCTCTCCCTCGCTGCTTTACCTTCCCTGACTCTAAAGAGGGCAGGTACCCATTTACAGCTGGGTGAACTGGGGGAACTGTACTGAAGCCAAGGCGCGCAAACGGTCACCCATCCAACTGGTAACCACGCTCGATGCTGCTTAACTTGGCTGGGGGAAAGCGAGTGCTCCGACCACTGAGCTATCCCGTCCCCACGGTCTGTGGTCCCCATGTCTGTGGTCATATTCTGTTTTATTAACTTATAAGCAGCACTTGTTCCACAATGAAATTCAAATAGCACAGTTTTATTTCATGTCACAGGTCAGGAGGCAGGATAGCCTAGTGGCCAGTGCCTCATACCATGGTTTGAGCGCTGTGCTCTCGATTTGATGGCCCGGGATTGATTGTACAGACTACTAATAGAGCATACATCATTACATGTTCATATGATCAATCATTCATAGCATTACCATTTTTGGCAATAGCTGGCTCACTATGGGAGTATTTCTAAATATGAGTGCACATGTTTATAAATTGTTAAAAATACAAATTCATATGGGACCCCAGGTTTCAGTCCTGAATGGAAAAACTTGAAAACGAATGAAACTGAAAACAATGTTTATTCAACTCCATGGGAAAATAAAATCTTCTCAAAATTTGAAACAGACAGAACAGCAGAACCAGAGCCCACCCCCCAACATTAGAATAATGCTCTAGTCTAACCATAGGGTGTGTGTGTGTGTGTGTGTGTGTGTGTGTGTGTGTGTGTGTTGTTGTGAGTGAGTGAGAGTCACTGAGTGAGTGAGTGAAGTAATGTGTGTGCTTGTCTACAGCTATAGTACTTGTCTACAAAGTGTGTGTGTGTCAAAATCGAAGTCAAACTTTTATTTTCAGATGGTACATTGAATAATCAGTGCATTTGCTTTTTATCATCAAGCCATCTATCTAAAGAAGAAGAAAAAAGTGAGAAAAAAAGATAATGTATATGCAGACATAAAATAAAAAACCAAATTTATAGTAAACTATACAAATCACACAAGAAAAGACAATAACATATGCATATATGGAATTAAAAACAAAACCAAAAAACCCAGAAAAATATTAAACCATACAATTCAAATAATTCAAAAATCTTGAAAAAATATCCATCATTATACAAACAAACAAGCAACAAAAAAACAAACCAAAACCAAGTGTGTGTGTATGTGTGTGTGTGTGCGTGTGTGAGAGAGAGAGAGAGAGAGAGAGAGAGAGAGAAGAGAGAGAGAGAGAGAGAGAGAGAGAGAGAGAGAGAGAGAGAGACTAGAGAGAGCGAGACAATGAGTGCAACTGTGATATACATACATGTACATGTAGTGATGTATACAATGTGATGTGATGTGTGTGTGTGTCACTATGTGTGTTTGTGTGTGTGTGTGTGTGTGAGTCACTGTGTGTGTGTGTCACTGTGTGTGTGCCACTGTGTGTGTCCTTACATTATCATGATTATGGTTATATTTCTGTTGTTGTTAGAGTTTTTCTGTTTGTTTGTTTTGGTGTGCACTGAAAGAAAGTGTTTCATGTGTGTGTTTGATCAATAATCACATAATGTTTCGCAGATTTTGAATGAAGTGTTGCAGTGTTTGCACAACAGTCAACACATTGATTCTGTATAGGCCAACAGTCTACACTACAGAATTTGAAAAAGACGAAGTAAACGTGTATGAATGAAGCAAACGACAAAGTTTCTGCTATTCTAGACAATGCAATCGTTTCATTTTTCAAAGCATGGTTTGTTTAGCAAGTATGAAGTCCGAGTTCAGCTCTGTATCGAGCACAACTGCAGATTTTGCGGAAGTGCAACCACGGCTGCGTTGCCAATTTTTGCTGCCCCGTGCCATATTTAGCGACGTCTGCTGGCCTTTCATACAAAAAAAGACAACCATACAACACAAATATCTCCAAAATAATATTTACCTTTGCTAGGGTCGAAATCAGAGGTCTCTTTTGTTGGTGTTGACATTTTTGACGCGTGTACGTTTTTGCTGTCTGCAACTCTTGATCAGATGAGGTGGACTTTCTCTCTACGTCATCAGATTCTGAGCACATATACACAGGTCTTTTCTCCCCTAAATGCTGAAGAGCGATCAATAAGACAGTCCAATTCAGATTATCATACTTTTATTTACTTATCTATCTATATTTATTTGTGTTCTGTCCAGGTATGCCGTCAGCGCCTGGGATTTATCACAATTCTTGATTAACCATTGACGCTGGGGGCAACAGCAAAGTGAGAGGCTGTATGATCAATGGCTTTCCTACTCATGGAATTCCACTTTACAGCTTAGTCTAATGATCCACTGTGACTCTATGAGGTTTGACTCCAGAGTCCTTATGTGCTGCAGTCCTGGGGACTGGTTGGCCTTTGGAGAACATCTCCAACGCTGACTGTTCTTGTGCCCTCTTGGCCGAGAGAGTGGGGATGTACTGTGGGCAAAGCATCTCCACTATAATCAAATTGCCGCCCAATTTCCAAAACAGCAGCTGCCTCCTCTGCTGCTTTGGAGGTCATCGTGGAACACGACAGATAAGCATATCAGTGCAGGTTTAGCAGACTGTCATGTTAAATTAGCCATCCTTCTCTGACAATGTCCTAAAAACGTCATGGCAAATTGTTATTTGATTTTTCATTACTCAATGTAGATGAGTCGGGAAAATAAATTTTAGTTTACACACACCCACACTTTTTATGTGTGTGCGTGTGCGCGCGCGTACATGAAAAGAAAAAACATGGGGAGGGGTGGGGTTATTAATGAATTCGGCTTTGATAAAAAAAACAGGCAGTAAGGTAACAAACATGTGACACAAAGAAATTCAACAATTTAAATACATCGTCTAATCATTTAAAATCATTTTACATGATTATAAAACAGATTATTTTACCGAATATCTACAATTCTCTCGTTACTTTGAATAACTCTGTCAAACTTCTAATTCTGCACATTTGAAAGAGTTTCTTCCCGTTGACCTTAAAGACGCAGTTTTGTATTTTTTGCCAGGCACTCGGGATGCATTAATTTCTGAATCCTGACTGTATAACTATGCCTAATTCTTTGTCGTTACAATTGTCTTTTGTGTACTTAAGCTTTGGCTATTCCTCTGTATATCTGTCATTTTTGTTTGATATACATATTTGGCTTCTCTGTAACTCAAAAGAGTTAATGGGGGAAAATCATCATAAATAGTGATTAATTTTGTGAACGTTTTAGCCCCTGCAGTATAACCTTGCGTACCCATGCTATAATTTCCTTATTCTTGCTTTGTAAAATCTTTATTCATAGAGAACGAATAGTCTTTCGTGTCTTACGCTTTTGCTTTTTTCAATGAAGATATGGGATAGCTCATTTCTTTTTGTTTGTTATTTTGTTGTTTCTGTTTGCATCTAGTCCCCCGGGGGTACAAACCCCCCCCCCCCCCCTCCCCCTCTTAAAAGAAAACCAACCTTCTTTTCAATAGGATAATGGAATAAGCACTCACTTGCTTTTGTTTGTTTTTGTTGTTGTTTGTTTTTTACTCCAGTCCGATGTTGTGCCCCCCCCCCCCAATCCTTAAAAAATCTTCTATTTCAATGGAAGGATATGGAATAAGCACTCACTTCTTTTTTGTTTTAGTTTTTTGTTTGTTTTACACCATCCCCGTATGCATCCGTTTCCCAATGTGTTGCCTCTTCCCACCGCCACCCCACCCCCCTTTCAAAAAAAAAAACCATCACAACCTTCTATTTCAATCGAGAGGATAATGTTTATATAGCCATCACCTATGATTAGTTTTGTTTGTTTGTTGTTGTTGTTTGTGTTTGTTTTATGTCGATGTGTTGCCCCTGTCCCAAGTCAACAATAAAAATTTCTATTTCAATGGTAAGATTGAATAAGCACTCATTGCTTTTTTTTATAAGTTTCTGATTTGTTTTACAACCATACCGTATGTATCCGTTATTAAACAGGTCTAAAAGGAACACGATAACAACTCTTGAAAGGTAAAATTTAACTTCAAGATTTCTGCACGTGCATACCACACGTGATCGGTCCGCGTTTAAGTCCACAGAGACTTTGCTAAAAACTGTTTATATGCCATTAATATGATTAGTGTGTGTGTGTGTGTGTGTGTGTGTGTGAATGCAAAAGACTTACTGGAGGTAAATGAATGTCCGTGAGTTTATGCCTTCGCTTTCTCTCTTTATTCTCTTTATACACACAATTCACCTATTGCTATGTTTGTTTGTTTGTTTGATTGTTTGTTGTTGCTGTGTGTTTGTTTTGTTTTTCTATAGTTTAGAAGAGTTAATGGGAATAATTCTTATTCTACCTGAGGCCTCTCGGTTCGAAGAAGTGAAGAAAGTCACACTTTAGCGAAACACACGCTGAGGAGGTCAGTTTGTGCAGTTACTGTTGTGTCACTATCACAGGCTACTGTTGCTCTGTGTCTGCAAGATTCAGATGACAGAGATACTTACATTCATTGAATGAATGACAAGCTCAGCACAGGTTTGTTTGCTTGTTGTTGTTTTTGTTGTTTGTTTTTTTTACTTCTACCTACAAAAACAACAATAGCAATAACAACAACAGCAGCAGCAGCAGCAACAACAACAACTACTACTTCTACTACTGTTACTTCTATTGCTGCTGCTGCTGCTGCTGCTACTACTACTACTGCTACTGCTGCTGCTGCTGTTGTTGTTGCTGCTGCTGTTGTTGTTGCTGCTGTTATCATTCTTATTGTATCAAAATGATATGCTTTGTTTTATTTTATTTTTGCTACTCAATAATATGTTCTTACCATCATTGGATACTTTTTTTAAAATGAAATCAAACAACCTTTTTCTCTATACACAGTGCGTACCATACGACACATCAACAAATGTTGGATAGAAATTATATTGCTGTATATGCATAGTGTTTGCATATATTTTTTCCCCACGAATTGAATCTCGCGGAAGCTATTAAGTTGAGGTTATGCCCCCAAGGTACCGCTATGGAAGCACAGGAGAGTGAAGGTCACCACCTACCCCCCCCCCCCCCCCCCCCCCCCCCCCCCCCCTCGAATATCTAAATAATTTGAAAGTCTTCACAGATGGTTTGGTACCGGAAGTGGTCACTGCAGGAGCAGGGTTTGTGATTCGCGCATTAAAGATCCCAAACCCCTTTCAAATTGGTAAGAGCTTTTTTTCCATAGGCCTATTAGGCTAATTCACGTCTGAAGTTTATGCTATCTTACAGACTTAAGAGTACATAATTATATGAATTATCTCCCATTGTTGTTTAGTTTGTTGTTATATGTTGAGTCCAAATGTATCTTGTACACTCTTAAACAGAGTCATGACAGAATGATAAATGGCATTATCTTCGGAATTCTTCTTCTTCTTCTTCTTCTTCTCCGTTGTTGTCGTCGTCGTCGTTACTGTCAAATGCTCAGACAGCAACTATTGTTAATTGTCATAAAGTGTGAGCGAAAATGCGTTGTGCTGCCATTTTAAGCGCCTGACAAGTCAGGACCAGCGCATACGTCTTGGTCGTAAAATTCTTTGAATAATTAATTGCATCCAATAATATCAGAACGTTCTGGAAATGTCCTTTCTAGGTGGGATCAGAAAGAGCATCTTTCATCTACAGACTGAGACTCCAGTTCTGAACGAAAGGAGTAAATCCATTTCAGTGCCACATAGGCAAAATGTTGTTGTTGTTGTTGTCGTTGTTGTTGTTGTTGTGTGAGTGTGTGTGTGTGTGTGCATGCACGTTCGTGCATTTGTGTCAGAGTAAATGTGTATGTGCACATGCACGTTGACAATGCGCCCTATAAGAAGACAAACAAAGTAAAGGAATTTTCAGTGCAAAAGTATACCCCCCCCCCCCCACACACACACACACACACGCGCGCACACACATTTTACTGCACTAGCATTAAATAAAAATCGATCAAAATCTCGCAGAACAACCCCACCTCTCCTCCCCTCCCCTCACCTCACCCCGAAAAAAAAGTCCCCAAAAGAATGTCGGTCTTCCCCAGCAATATCTGTCACAACCAATTTTTAATGATGGCAAGAGTTCCGAGCATCTTTCCGAAATTTGTTAGAGGGAGAGAGAGAGAGAGAGAGAGAGAGAGAGAGAGAGAGAGAGAAGAGAGAGAGAGAGAGAGAGAGAGAGAGAGAGGAGAGAGAGAGAGAGAGAGAGAGAGAGAGAAACAGAGAGATACAAAGACAGAGAGAGACAGAAACAGAGAGACAGAGAGAGACAGAGACAGAAACAGAGAGAGAGAGAATTATCAGCAATATCTCTGTCATCAGCAATCTCAAGTGTGGGTCTCCAAGCCATACGTTTTGTTGTTGTTGTTTGTTTTTTTTTGCATGAGGCCATGATCTCAGCAAAGTTATGACGTCATCCCCGAACACAGCAGCCTTTTCTGTGTCAGAAAAGAGGAGAACTTGGTCATCTTTGGAAGAAATTGCCCAACAAATTGTAACCCCCCCCCCCCCTTCCCCCCTTCATCAATTTTCGACACCCCACCCCCCTCCCCCCTCCTTAACAACAACACTGTGTAGAAAATGGTGAGAAATTCCTTACCAACTGCTGTCATAACCTACAATGCTGATGAGGCTCTGGAAGGGTATTTTCCTGATGAGGCCCTTGAAGGGTATTTTGATGATGAGGCCCTGGATGGGTATTTTCTGATGAGGCCTTTGAAGGGTATTTTGATGATGAAGCCCTGGATGGATATTTTTTTGTTTCCAACTCATTGAGGACCGACACACCAACGGAACCTATCTCTCTCTCTATCTAGAAAACAGGCAACAGTGTGTCTCAATAGGTACATCTGCATCCAAACTACAAGCCATCAATTATGGAGTACCACTAGGATCCATACTAGGACCTATTCTCTTGTCATTTTACATAAACGACCTCCCTCTCCACATCAAATCCAAATGTGAACTATTTGCTGATGACACAACTATTCATATGAGCCACAATGACCATAACTCTACTAGCAAATGCATTACAAAAAGCGTTGATCAGCTTATTGAATGGACCAAACTAAAACATATGTCTATACACCCCCCAAAAACAAAATGCATGCTTATTACCCTCAGACAAAAGTGTCACAACTTAACCCATGAACTTACTCTGATCAAAATTAAAAAGGAAGTAATTGAACAAACCTATCACAACAAAATTCTAGGAGTAACAATTGATGAAAATCTCAGTTGGTTTTACCATATATCTCAACTATGCAAATACATGTCCCCAAAGAGTATACCAACTTTCTAAAATCAAGCACTTTCTTGGCTTTCATTCAAGGAAACTATTCTTCCAATCTTATACACAATCCTCAATAGACTATGCTTTCTCCCCGTAGGGTTGCTAATGAAACATATGAAACCGTACAGTCTGTATAAACGTTTCTCTAAACTGGTCTTTTAAGAAGACAAGCTTATTAGAAGCCGATTTTACTCAGTTAAATATTTCCCCTTACAAACCCAAAAATTAAAATAAAAAAAGGAGTCAAGATTAAGATATGACAAGAATTTTCCCACTTAAAAGACAAATTTCCCTAAACCAATCCAGAAATACTAAAAAGTAGTGTCCCAATCCCCAAAAATAGACTTATTCAAATCTAGTTTACTTTACTCAGGCCCTATGCTGTGGAAACTCCTTCTGATTTAGTTAAACAACATCAATCATACATTAAAACTCTAAAAAAAAAAAAAAAAAAAAACATCCCAATTAAAAAAAGAAATAAAAATACCCAAACCACAGCCTATCCTTTAAAAAAGTTATTTCGCACTTCCTATCTCTTTCCTCCTCTCTTCTTCTTCTTCTTCTCCTTCTTTTTTTTCCTTCCCCACCCCCCCCAAACCACCCCCCCTCAATAAACAAATTTCCTTCCCCCCCCTCCCCACCAAAACCCAAAAAAACCACCCCTTTTCTTCTTCCTTTCTCTTTTTTTCCGGTATTGGTTTTTTTTTATCATTTCCTCTTCATTAAGGGGGGAGTACCGGTTTGGGTTATTCTTATTTATTTATCCCTGAAAAAACAAAAAAACAACCCACAAAATAAAAACAAAACCAAACACACCCCACACACACACACACACACTCCTCCCCCCCCCCCCCTCCCCCCCCTCCCCCCCCTCCCCCCCTCTCTCTCTCTCTCTCCTCTTTTCTCCTCTTTTTTTTTTTTTCCCCCCCCCCCCTTTTTTTTGTATTTTTATTATTTTTTCTCTCTTTTTTTTCAATAAAAATTAAGGTGATGTGTTGTTTTTTTTTTTTCCTTTTTTTAAATTTAAAAAAATTTAAAATAACAACAAAAAAACACAATTTTGGGGTTTTTTTCTCTTTTTTTCTATTTTTCTCTCTCCCCAAAAATTTTTCAAAAACAACAGCATTTCCCAAAAAAACAAAAACCAAACCATATTCCTTTTCTTCTTTTTCTTCTTTTTGTTATTTGGCCTATGAAGTGCAATTATGATCATTTTTTACTCTTTCTCTCTCTCTTCTCTTTCTCTCTCTCTCTCTCTCTCTCTCTCTTTTTGCTTTTTCTCTTTTTTGTTGTTGTTATTGTGTTTGGTTTTTTATAAAGTTTTTTTTGTTTATTTTTTTTTTGGGTTTTGACGGGTTTTGGGGGTTTTTTTTTTTTTTTCTTTTTTTTGTTTTCTTTTTTTTTTTTTGGGTTTTGGGGGGTTTTTTTTTTTTTTTTTTTTGGTGGGGGGGTTCTTTTTTTTCGTTTCTTTTTCTTTTTTTCTTTTTTTTCCTTTTCTCTCTTTTCTTTTTTTTAAAAATTTATTCTTTGTTTTTGTTTTGGGTTTTTGGGTTTTTTCTATTTGGGATGGTTTTTTTTGAGTATTTTTTTGGAAAAAGTTGTTTTTACTGTTTGGTTTTTTTGTTTTTTTCCCCTCTTTTTTGTGGTATGTTTTCATTTTTTTTTTGGGAAAGTTATTTTTTATTTTTGGGGGGGGGGTCTGGTTTTATTATTTTGTTTTCTTTTTTTTCCCCCCAAAAAAAAAACCCCCACCCAACTAAAAAACAACATTTAAAAAAACCCCTCAAACCCCTTAATTTTCCATTATTGGAAAAAAAATTTTCTTTTTACTTGTGTTTGTGTTTTTGGGTTTTTTTTATTTGCATTTCTTTTAATTTTGGTGTTGGGTAGTGACTGTTTTTAAAATTTTAAAATTATGTTATTTAAATTAAAAAATTGTTTGTTTTCCTTTTATTTTGTTATAATTTGTTTTCCTAGAAAACCAAACAAACCCCAAACCCCCCCACTAACAAAAACCCCCAACACTATTTATTCTTTCCCAAAAAAAACCCACCACAAACCCCAAACACAAACCCCTTTTTTTTTCGTTTTTTTTTTTCTTTTCCTTTTTGGTTTGGGTTTTCTTTTTTTGTTTTTGTTTTTTGTTGGTTATGGGTTGGTTTTGTTGTTTTTTGGGGGGGTTTTGGGGGGGGTTTTTTAGGGTTTTTTTATTGTTGTTTCGGGGGGGGGGGAAAATTTTGGCTCTTTTAAACTTAAACCCTGTTTTCTGTAAATTTAAGTGTTGTTATTATTAAGTGTATCTTAGGTTTTTTTAAAAAAGACATGAGTGCCTTCACTTAATCCTTTAAAAAATTTGCCTTTTCATTTATTGCTCTTTTTTAAATTTTCATTGTTTTAGGAGGAAATTTTCCAATTTGGGGTTATTACATATGGGTTTTAATTTGGGTATGTGTTTTGTGGTTTTTTAAAAAAAATGTTTGGTTTGGGGTTTTGTTTTTGTTCTATTGATTTTGTTGTTTTGTTGTTTTTCTTTAGTTGTTATTTGTGGTTTGTTTTTGAAAATGTTTTTAAAAGCCTTATCTTTTATTAATTGTTTGTTTTGGTTTGGTGTTTTTTGGGGTGGGTATTGGGTTTTTTTTTTCTGGTTAATTTGGGTATCATGGACATTTCATAGCTTCAGTGTATAGGAGAGTAGAAGGTTAGATTGAATCAATAGATAATTAAATAAAAGTGTTGTGTTGTTGATCGTGTGCTACTGTGAGTATTATATATTTAGTATTAATCCCTCACACACACACACACACACACACACACACACACACACACACACACACATCACAACACACACACACACACTAATCGCCTCTCGTCACACTCACTCGACTCACTCAGCTGCACTCACACAGCACACGACACACACACACACACACACACAGTCCAATACACACAACTCACACACACACATCACACACACACACTCACTCGGGACTTCACTCACTCACATTCTCTCCTCAGTCAATGACTGTATAGGTTTAGATTCTTCTTTTGTTTTGTTTCAAATCTTTTTTGTGTGTGAATATATGAGTATTGAGTTTATATTCATTATCAAGACATATAATTATGAAAGGATATAATCAAAATGAGTGTTGATGTGATCGTGTACGTTTGTGGGAATTGATAAATTGGGATAATATCTTTGAAAGTACACAAAAGCACACACACTCTGTCTCTGTCTCTGTCTCTCTCTACCTATTTATCGTTTTGCTTATAAGTTAGGGTGTAAAGGCCTGATGAAGGATTTATATTTTATATTGTTCAATACTTATTGGACTTGTCTCTCTGCACTTATAGTCTTAACGATGCCGGTCTAGTTTCAATATCTCTATTTGTTAATGTGTAAGCAAGTATACTGTAGTCATGTTGATAATGGTGTTGATGTTTATACTTATGTGACTTATTATAGTTTGCGTTGTTATTCTTCTTGGTTTGTTGTTGTTGTTGTTAATAGGTTGTTTCTTATCTCTTTTTTTCTCACTTTGTTGTTTGGTTTTCTTTCTCTTTTGTTTGTTTGCTATGTTTTAGGATTGTGGTGGTTGTTGTTTTTTCGGGGTGGGGTTGGGGGTGGGGGTGGGGGGGGGGTGATGGGGATGTTTTTGAGGGTTGTTCTTTATTAGTTTTGATTTCGGGGGGGTGGGGGGAGATTGTTGGGGGAGGGGGCTGCTTTGAAAAGTTATTTCACATGTCTTCTACTGTGAACTGGATAAGTGTTGGGTTATTATAGAAGATGTATCCCTAGGGGTCAAGGGACTGGATGAGTAAAAAAGCACATGAGTGCTTACTCCATTATCCTCGAAATAAAAGAATTGTCATTTGTCATTGGTCCTTTTATTGTTTGCTTATATTTATAGCTGTAGGGCCTTGTTGACTGTACTTGAGATCCTAGTGATTGTCGCATATTTACAATATCTTATGTGATTACATGTAATGGGTGACCAATTTTAGGGTACCTTAATTACCAAATTACAATGTTTTATGACTTTGAGGTTCATCAGTCAATGTTTAATATCTCGTCATTCTCTCTCTCTTCTCTCATTCTCGGCTCCTCAATGTGGAGTCTCTCCTCTCTCACATTCAAGAGCTCCTCAAGTGCAAACAGTTTTCGCTCATCTCTTCGTCTCTTCAGATCCAGATCTTCTCGATCGGCTCTCTCTCACTCTCTTCTTTTTTTGTCGTCTTGTTTTTTGTTTTTTTCTTGTTTTTTCTCTTCTTTTTTTGGGGGGAGGGGGGGGGGTCGTGGGGGGGAGGGGGGGGGGGGGGGGGGGGGGTGGTGGGGGGTGTGTTAAAATTTTTTTTGGCTTTGTTTCTACTTGTGTGAGAGTAATGAGGTATTGGGCTCATATATAAGATGTATCCCTACTAGCGTGGGGGGGGGGGGGGGGGGGGGGGGTGGGTGGAGGGGGACTGGATTGGAAAAAAGCACATTAGAGAGTGAAGGGAGTGCTTTTCGGTTACACTCTAAATAATAGAATTTTCTGTCAAGTCGCTTCCTTGTGTTTTGTGTGTTTTGTTTTTTTTTTGTTTTTTGTGTTTTTGTGTGGGGGTTCTTGGTGTTTTTTCTTTGGATGTTTGTTTGTTGTGTGTGTTTTTTTGGGGGAGGGGTGTATTTCTTTTTGTTTTTTAAAAAGTTTATCAGCCTTGTTTTCTACTGTTTGATTTTATAATGTAAAAAGTATTTGTTTATTATTAAAAAGATTTATCCCTATAGGGCGGGACTGGATGTAAAAAAACACATGAGTACATTATTCATTATCCTGGTAATAAAAAAAAAAGATTTGTCTCTCTTAACTATCAATGTGTAGATGTTAATTTATAACTTTATGGTTATTTAGCTCAGTTTATGGTGTGAATTATTAGTATTTGGGCTTTACTTTAATCAATGACGCTCAATTTGTATGAGGTAAAATAAAAACAAGTGTTGATGGTGATAAGTGATGGCTGTCTTGAGATTAACATATTTGGTATTAGCCTGAAACACACACGATTGGCTCTCTCTCAATGACTGTATAAATGGTTGGATATTTTATTGGATGTGAGTGTATACTGTATAGAGTTTATTTCATTATCATAGACCTATGATTTGAGACGAGTATAATAAAAATGAGTGTTGATGTGTTTTCCGATACTGTTTTTGAAGAATTATAATATTATTTAATATTATGAGGGGACGGATACCCTCAGTGGTGAGCACTCGCTCTTTCCCCCGGCGAGCCAAGTTAAGACAAAGCGTCGAGCTTGTGTTAACCACTATGAGATGGGTGACGCATTATGGACGGGTGACCGTTTGCGCGACTTGGCTCAGTACAGTTCACACAGTATCAACCCATGCTGTAAATGGGTACCTGCCGCTCTTTAGGGATCAGCGGTAAGGTAAAGCAGCGAAGGGGGGAAGTAGGGAGATGGGCGCCGCCTGCAATATGCAGGCCCTAGAGAAGTGAGTCTCTGACCCTCGCTCCCTACACGCTTATTAGGTTATGGACTCCTTTACCTTTACTTAATAAAATTTAGTTATTATCTCATGTAAATATATACATCACTCTACCCTCTCTCTGGCTTTTATTGTGTTTGGCTTATAAGTATATAGTTTGTGTTATCCTGATGAAGTACATATAATATTTAATATTTTGTTATTAGTACTTGACGAGCAGTATCTTGAATTTAATAAAGCCACATTTCTATCATCTTATTGTTAAGCTGTGACACTATCGTGTAACGTTCATTTTACATAATGAATAAATGTTTATTTTATGACTTATAAGTTTTGTTTGTTTTTCCTTGTTTTTTTTGTCTTTTTCTCTGGGTTTCTGGGGGTGGGGGGTGGGGCGTGTCTTTTTGTTGCTTTTTTTCGTTTGCTTTTGTTTGTTGTTTTGGTTGTTCTTGTGGTTTGTGGGGGGAGGTTTTGAGTTTTCGTTTATTGTTGGTCTTTTCTTTGTTGTTTTGTTTTTTGCTTTTTGTTTTTTGAAGGATACTTCCCTTAGTTTCTACTGGTGAGAGTATGATATTTGGGTTATTATTAAGATGATATCCTAGCGGGCGGGACTAAGGATGTAGAAAAAGCACATGAGTGCATTAACAAATAGAATTTTTCATTTGTCGAATCATCTTAACTCTCTCTCTCTCTCACACACACTACAAACACACACACACAACTACACATACAGCAGTAGACACACATACACCATAATCACAATCACTAGCTCAGCTTGTCCGCATTTTACACCGGTTGGCGCTATGCTTACAGAGCCACCCCTACCTTTCACTCTCCTCTCTTCTCTCTCCCACATCCGCAGAGTTGAACCATCAGGCACAAACAACGGCAATGGCCTCCCTCAGCATCTATCATTCCGCTTTGAGTGAATCGCACTGACTGGGGCACCACTCCAACCAACTGTGGGCCGGAGAAAATAACAAAAGATGGCTGGCTCATGTGAGATAAGTTAGTACAAAAGGTCGGAGTTAGCTGGGACTGTCGGGTATTGGCCTCCCTTGATATGGGGAAACCTTGTGGCGGGTGATATATAAATGGGGCCTCGCTTCGGCAGCTATTATGACGGCAAGACTGGGAAGAAAAAGACTTTGGTACGGGGTGGGGGGACACAATTCTGTGTTTTGGGCAAGGGGGCTGTGGGGGGTTCTGTGTGTGTGTATGTGTTGTGTGTGGTGTGTGTACGTGTTCTCCCCTTTTAGAGCAGACTGAGAAAGCGCTGTGACGAATCAAACTGTTATATATGGGCATTCTTTCCCTCCTCTCTGCTGCTCGTTATTCAAGCAAAATGTCCCTCTCTGCCTCTCGTCATCCGACATAAGGAAGAGGTACATCGTAGAGATGCAAGATATTTGAATGAAATGGTTTTGATAGATATTATGGGTGAGGAATGGGAATGGGGGGGCGTCATATTTCTTTCACACAAAGTGAGCTTGGTATTTGTATTTTCTATTCGGGTTTTTGCCACTCTGTGGGCATTGGTCAATTTCTCCCTACGCCAACCATGTATTATGGCCGTAAGGCCGAATACATTCCAATCTAGTCTGAGTTCTCTCTCTCTCACCCCATGTCATAAAACAATTGTGTGTGTGTGTGTGTGTTGTGTGTGTGTGTGTGTGTTATTTGATCTAGAATCAGAACTCAGTAGAACACACTCCACAACCGCACACGCACGGCGCGGAAAGCACACACACCACACACTAAACTCACAGTCCGCCCTAAAGAAAATAAAAAAATGACAATTTGCCGCAGATAAGGAGAAGCATGCCGCGAAATCTGGTTTTTACTAGTTCCTAATAAATCTATAAGGAACATGAGCTTATTGCATTATACCTCTGCCTTTCCCAAACCGTCATCCCTCAACGGTCTTGGTATATCCAAAAAATTATGTTCCTTGTTATTCATTGCACATGCAGAAGAGAGAGAGAGAGAGAGAAGAAGGAGAGAGAGAGGAGAGAGAGAGGAGAGAGAGAGAGAGAGAGATTTTATTTAGTTTTAGCAATTTATTTTTTGCTTTCGAGCATTCTCTCTGTTCCACACCGGCACACAAAGCCTACGCTTACAAACACGAACATGGATTTAACGTGTGTGCAAGATGTTTCTGCGTGCGTTCGGCACACGGACCGTCGTTTATAGTCTCATCCGAAGACTTTTTGGGAAGAGTGGAGTCGCACTGGTGTTAACTCCAGGGAAAATAACCCCTGTGAGCGGAAATGAACCCTGGTCGTCAGATTGCGAGGCGCAATGTTCTGAAGAATGAAGGTGAAAAATAAAAGGGGGGGGGGGGGGGGGGGGTTACATCTAGCTATCCCGTATCCCATAGATAACTATAACGATATTTTATTTTCTGAGTGTCATAGATAAGTACAAGACTTTTTTACATCCATCCGAGAGCGGAGAGAGAGAGAGAGATGAGAGGAGAGGAGAGAGAGAGAGGAGAGAGAGAGAGAGAGAGTGAGAGAGAGAGAGAGAGAGGGAGAGAGAGAGAGGAGAGAGAGAGAGAGAGATATTGATCTTTGAATGAATTCTTGTTATTTTCCAAGGGTTACAGAATAAGCATTCTCATACTTTTTTTTCATCTGGCCCTTTGCCTGATTAGGGACTATCAACAACAAAGAGGTGCCAACCAACCCAAAGAAAAAAAAACCCAACTACGACATCGACATCAAACAAAGTTCAACCCATGGTTTAAAGAAGAGAGTAAATGTGTATTCAACAAACACATAATTCCCAATGGACAGAGAGAGGGCCAGAGCGAGAGAGAGCGAGAGAGAGAGAGGAGAGGAGAGAGGAGAGAGAGAGGGGAGAGGGGAGAGAGAGAGAGAGAGAGGGGAAGAGAGAAAGAGGAGAGAGAGAGAGAGGAGGGGAGAGTGAGAGAGGAGAGAGAGAGATGAGAGAGAGAGGAGGATTTTATGTATTGTATTGAATTCTTTCATTTCGGCATAATGAAATAAGCACTCATGTGCTTTTTCATTCCGTCCCCGTGTGTATGCACTTTGTCATCAGAGAGAGAGAGAGAGAGAGAGAGAGAGAGAGAGAGTCGGAAAAAAAATCCTTATTTTCAATAATCACAGTTGCCTTCAAAACCCTAAAAATAGTGCCTTAGATCTAAGTGAAATAATTAGCCCAAAGAAGAAAGTGATGCGCGTGGATGATGCAGGCCCCCCATGGAATATATAAAAGTCAATAGTCCTGACAGATCTGGACTAGGTTCAGCATTTCAAACACGTATTGATCTAGGCTGTGCAAAAGAGAATAAAGGCACCTGGCTGCAGAAGGTCAGGGATGGAGTCGGTGTGGTCAAGCCGGAGATTCTTTCTTCTTCCTCCAACCCTCTGACAGCAACTACTGTTTTAATGTTTTATTTGATTCTTTAATATCGAGGATAATGGAATAAGCACTTACGTGCATTTTTACATCCAGTCCCCGTGTGTATACGGTTTTGTGAATTCTGTCATCTGTTCCCACCGGCACACAACGGCCTACTCTTTCGAAAAGCGGAACAGGATTTAACGTGTGCGCAAGATGTTCTGCGTGCGTTCGCACACGGGGCCTCGGTTTATAGTCTCATCCGAAGGACTTTTGAGGAGAGTGGAGTCTGCACTGATGTTAACTCCAGGGGGAAAATATCCCCCTTTAACGGGAATCGAACCCGGGTCGTCAGATTGCGAGCGCAATGTTCTGACCACTAGGCTATCCCGTTGTCTGATAATTATGAGCGAAAATGCCTTGCGCTGCCCTTAAAGCGCCTGACTAGTCAGGCTAAGCGCATTCCATTTCAGCGTAGGAGAACGCTATTCTCTTTGAAGTCTTTTTGGGAAGAAAAGGTAGAGGAAAGGACCAAGGCAGCCGAAAATAAGACAAAAAGGAGGTGACAGGGAGAAAGGGGGCAAGGCAGAAACTAAGAGAGGGATAGAAAAGAGGGAATGTGTAGCACGGAATTTCCAGATGGGTGGGATGCTGTTTATACTGACAGGCCCCCAGCATTCCCCACGGGGGTAAAGCGAGAGATGATTCGGTTGGGCAGAGTTTCGAAAGGCAGAGGACCCGAATGTCTCAAAATAAGATTTGTCCAAACACCACTCTGGCCTGTATTGATGTATAGGTCAGAAGCCTGGACACTACAAAAAGTGGAAAGAGACAAAATAAACACAGCCGAAATGTAGTTCTACAAGCAACTTGTAAGAATCAAATGGTCAGACAGAAGAAAAATTGAAATAATTCTTGATGAACTCTCAGTGCAAAGACTAATGTTGGCTGAAACTGATAGGCACAAGCTGAGCTATGCTGGTCATGCAAACAGGAACACACAGGCAGAAGGAAAAGAGGCAGACCACCAACATCCCACATTGCCAACATCACTGAGGTCAGTGGCTACAGGAGATGGTAGAACTCAGCAGAGACAGAGAAAGACGGCGAACCCTAGAGGCATTGCGAGAAACTCCTACCGATAATAACAGCGATGGAGTCAAGTGGGTTGAGTTGCCTTCAAAACAAACTTTCTCCTAGTGACGTCACAGAACCTGTTAACGTCAAATTGTCAATAATGACAGCTAAAATTTTATGCAGTCCATTAACTCCCCCCCCCCCCCCCCCCCCCTCCCTCAGGTTTTATGTGGAAAGAAGCAAGCTATGCCTATGGCAAATATGTTTCCAAAGAAAAACAAAACAATGAAAAAGAAGCAAGTTTGAATGTGAAAACTTTGCACAGACTCTACCCCTGTCGATATATAGATTATTCTTGCCTACGAAAACTATTGTACACTATCATTGTTACTGTGATAAGTATATTTCATCACTTTTTATTTTTAACAGAGAACTTGCACAGGATTTGTCATTCTTGCACAAAATGGCTGCCACTGTAGTAAAAAAAAAAAAAAAGTTCTATCCGATTTAAAATAACTTTCAGAGAGAGAGAGAGAGAGAGAGAGAGAGAGAGACAGACAGACAGACAGACAGACAGAGATGCATGTTGGGTATGTTTGTTTTTCCATACCCCACCGATTGCTTACTTGAATGGTGGGATCTTTAACATGTATATTTTATCTTCTGCACGGTTATACACACGAAGGTAGATTTTGCATTGGTAGTTCGGTATTTCAAATGGACCCAGAAGGTCACACAGAAAGGAAATCACAACCTTTAGTTCACCAAACGCCGTTGCCCAGTTTGGAACCCACGACTTCGTAGATACATGGACATGAGGTGACTGCTGTTAACCACTCAGCTTTAGCGTCTGTCTCCACCCCCCCCCCCCCCTTCCCCACAAAAAGTGAAAGTAGAACAACCAACATAAACAGGACAATATTTCGGTTTTTGCCTTTCTCAGGGGGTGTTTATTACATTGACGTGATGGTATGATGTCAAACTGAATTATACGTCATTGTGAAATTTTGTTTATCTATCTATCTATCTATCAATCTATCTATCTATCTATCTATCTACGATAGATACGTTCCTCGACTAGAGCTTCGAAGTTTACCCCCCAAAATTTTAATGGTGAGATTTTTGCGGATGTAACCCTATTTTTTCCCTCACCATTAAAATAGCTGCATTCTGACCTCGGCAATATACAAATGAGAATCGAACCCAGAATCTCACAGTTTACTTCTTAGGCAGATGAACGTCTAAACCACCTTCCCCTCTCATTCATTTACATACGTGCTGGCTTGAAACAGTGGGGGATTTGTGAAGGGCACTTTGAGAGGGGAGGCGGGGAGGGAACTCTTGGCTTTTCGATTGGAAACAACGGCAGTTTGACTGCCTCTCTCTTCGATTTTACAGAACACGGTCGTTCCGTCAAGTGCTCAGTGTCTGAAACGTTCCGTTTGAAGGAGGAGGAAGTGAACTGGCAGGGTTTGCTGAAATACCTGGCCAAACGGCCACACTTCAAAGTTAGTGCTGGAGGGACGATTGAGCACTTTGCTGCCTGCCAGCTTAAGGACAACAGCTCTCTCTTTTCTCTCTGTCTGTTTGTCTGTCTGTCTGTCTGTCTGTCTGTGAGTGTGTGTGTGTGTGTGTGTGTGTGTGTGTGTGTGTGTGTATGTGTGTGTGAATTTTTTTTCTGCGTGCGCCAAACAGACAGGACAGAGGGACGACGAGACGGCCAGCTAGGGACAGTCTAACTAATCCACAACTCTTCACGTCATCTACACAATAAAAACGGGGGGGGATAACCCTTTTCATAAACAGCCTCCCCCAACGACAGACAGAGGAGACAGACAGAGATGACAGGCAGAACACACGAAAGACGAGAAAGAGAAGAAGAGAGAGGACGAGACATACATGACATCATCGACATATAACAGACACGTCTGTACCGCAGTCCGACCGACGATAACATACAGGCTATAGCCATACCTAAAAGTCGAAATAGAAGAGACAGAGAGCAGCGAAAAACCATTCAAAACAGCTCCCCCACAACAGGAGAACAGAGCAGGAGACGAAGATGAAAAGAGAAGAGTACAATGAGAAGAGAGAGAGGGAGAGAGAGAGTCAGAGCAGCTACAGACACGACAGACAGACAGACGACGACGACAGACAGACAGAGACCAGACAGACAGCAAGCAGCTTACTAGCAGCCACTACAAAACAGGCTACAACACACACTCACACACACAGCACAGCACCACACAACACACACACAACAGTCACACCCACTACACACACACCACACAACACACACACACCCAACACACACACATACACACACAACAACAACACACACACACAACAGCACACACCACACACACAACACACACAACACACCACCACACACACACACACACAACACACCACAACACACACACACCACACACAACACAACAACACACACACACACACAAACACACACACACACACACACCAAACACACACACACCACAGAACACACACACACACACACACACACACACACACACACACACACACACCCCAGACACACACAAAACACACACACACACAACACACA
>CM054166.1:36777606-36782606 GCA_028751875.1 Rapana venosa
ACACACACACACACACACACACACACACACACACACACACACACACACACACACACACACACACACACACACACACACACACACACATACACACGCAACACACACTCTATCTCTCTCTCTCTACACACACACACACACACACACACACACACACACACACACACACACACACACAACACACACACACGCACGCACGCACGCACGCACGCTCGCACGCACGCACGCACGCAGGCACGAACGAACGAACGCACACAGACCTGCAGTTGTAAACAACACACAATTATCTTCTAGGTCAAGATGCTTGAAACACCTTCCATAAAACGTTCAGACTCTTTCGAACACTTCCTATTTATAAACGACTGACAAAGCTTCCTTTGTCTCTGTCTGTCTGTCTGTCTGTCTGTTTGCCTGCCTGTCTTCCTGTCCGTCTGTCTGTCTGTCTGCCTGCCTGTCTATCTCTCTGTGTGTCTTTGTGTCTGTCTGTCTCTCTGCCTGTTTTATCTGTGTCTGTCTGTGTGCATGCCTGTGTGTCTGTGTGTCTATGTCTGTCTGTTTGCCTCTCTCTCTCTCTCTCTCTCTCTCTCTCTCTCTCTCTCTCTCTCTCTCTCTCTCTCTCTCTCTCTCTCTCTCTCTCTCTCTCTCTCTCTTGGGGTCTGGATGTAAAAAAAAAAACCCCACCCACATGAGTGCTTATTAATTATCTTCGAAATAAAATAATTTGTCAATTTGTCATTTGTCTGTCTGTCTGTCTGTCTCTCTTGGGGTCTGGATGTAAAAAAAACACCCACATGAGTGCTTATTAATTATCCTCGAAATAAAATATTGTCAATTTGTCATTTGTCTGTCTGTCTGTCTCTGTCTGTCTATCTGTCTGTCTCTCTCAAAAGTGCATTGACAAAATTTAGATTTGATGTATCAGCTATTGCATGTCATCGTTCTAGATACGACAGGAGTTTAACGGATAAAATGATGTGCCGTCTATGCCACAACTCTGTAGAAAATTAAATTCACTTTGTGTTATGTTGTCCTGTTCTTTATGACTTGAAGATCAAATTTATCCAACGAAAATATTATAAATATCCATGTCGTTTCCTCTTTAATGTACTTATGGTATCGAAAAATGAAAATGTGCTGAATAACTTGGCATTACATATTTATAAAGCCTTAAAACGTCTGGATGATGCTGTATCATAGTTATTTTACTATACAATATACTTTGATGTTGATATTTTCCGATTGATAATGAAACGATTTACATGTGGTATGTTTCATGACTACCTCTTCAGTTGGGGGCTATGGCCTAATCTGAATAAGCATTTCGTATTCGCATTCGCATTCTCTCTCTCTCTCTCTCTCTCTCTCTCTCTCTCTCTCTCTGTCTTCTTCTCTCTCTGTCTCTCTCTCTCTCTCTGTCTCTCTCTCTCTCTGTCTCTCTCTCTCTCTCTCTCTCTCTCTCTCTCTGTCTCGCTCTCTCTCTCTCTCGTGTTGACGTGCCTTACACATAATTATCTGACGTTCGGCTTTTGCTTTAGACAAGTCATTTCCCAAATCAATGAACAAGCAAATGAACTCAAAACAACCCTAGGAATTCATCACAATGCCATCCAGTGCTATACTGGGAAGAGGCCAATGTCCTTACCATTTAGTCATACACTGGAAAAAGCCAATGTCTTTAACAACCATTCAGTTCTACTCTAGAAAGAGGCCAATGTCCTTATCAATCATTCAGTTCTACACTGGAAAGAGGCCAGTGTCCTTATCAACCATTTAGTTCTGCACTGGAAAAAACCCAATGCCCTTACCATTCAGATCTACTCAAGAAAGAGGGCAATGCCCTTACCATTTAGTTCTACACTGGAATAAGGCCCAAATGCTTACCATTTAGTTCTACACTGGAAAAATGCCAAAATGCTTTCCATTTAGTTCTACACTGGAAAAAGGCCAAAATGCTTACCGTTTAGTTCTACACTGGAAAAAGGCCAAAATGCTACCGTTTAGCTCTACACTGGAAAAATGCCAAAATGCTTACCGTTTAGTTCTACACTGGAAAAAGGCCAAAATGCTTACTATTTAGTTCTACACTGGGAATAGGCCAAAATGCTTACCATTTAGTTCTCCACTGGAAAGTGGCCAATATACTTACCATTCAGTTCTATACTTGAAAGAGGCCAAGGTCTTTATTCTTTAATTTTACACTGGAAAGAGGCCAAAGTCCTTACCATTCAGTTATATACTGGAAAGAGGCCAATGTCTTTATCATTTAATTTTACACTGGAAAGAGGCCAATGTCCTTACCATTCAGTTTTACACTGGAAAGAGGCCAATGTCTTTATCATTTAATTTTACACTGGAAAGAGGCCAATGTCCTTACCAACCATTTAGTTATACACTGGAAAGAAGCCTATGTCTTGCCATTCAGTTGTACACTGGAAAGAGGCCAATGTCCTTACCATTTAGTTTTGCACTGGAAAGAAGCCAATGTCCTTAACATTCATTTGTGCACTTGAAAGAAGTCAATGTCCTTACCATTTAATTTTACACTGGAAAGAGGACAATGTCCTTAACAACCATTCAGTTCTACACTGGAAAGAGGCAAATTTCCTTATCATTTAGTTCTACACTGGAAAAAAGCCAATGTCCTTGCCATTTAGTTCTACACTGGAAAGAAGTCAATGTCCTTACCATTTAGTTCTACACTGGGAAAAAGCCAATGTCCTTACCATTTAGTTTTGCACTGGAAAGAGGCCAATGTCCTTAACAACCATTCAGTTCTACACTGGAAAGAGGCCAATGTTCTTACCATTTAGTTCTACACGGGAAAGAAGCCAATTTCCTTACCATTTAGCTATGCACTGGAAAGAAGCCAATGTCCTTACCATTTAGCTCTGCACTGGAAAGTGGCCATTACCAAGGATGCCAACAGAAGAAGTGGATCACCAATGTCCAATTAGGGGATGGGATGGCGTGGTTCGAGCATTGCACACTGCGGTCGTGATCTGCTCATCTGGGTTCAAGTCTCGTCCAAGGGTCCCCCCCCCCCCCCCCCCCTTCCCCTGGAGTTAACAACTCCACTAACCCGAAATGTTCTGCAGATGAGACTATAAACCAAGTTCCCTTGCGTGAACGCATGCAGAACACCTTGCGCACACGTTAAAACCTGTTCCGTTTTTGGGAAGAGTAAGCCATTGTGTGTCGGTGGGAACGGATGGTAAAATTTACAAAACTGCAAGCACAGGAGGACTGGATGTAAGAAAGCACATGAGTGCTTATTCCATTATCCTCGAAGTAAAGACATTTAAAAGAAAGAAAGGAATGTACATAACTCTACACGCCAGACCTGATTACAGCCACCCAGCCAAGGAGGAATTGCAGATGTCTTTTAATGCCTGCTGCCCCCTGATGACCATGCTGTTGGTCAGGGAACTGAGTCAAGTGAATAGACAGTCTGCTGACAACAGCTTTCCACCCTGTAATGTACTGTATTGTGTTGTATTGCATTGTACTTTATTGAATTGTGTTGTGTTGTGTTCTATTGTATTGTACTGTACTGTATTGATAATAATGATAATAATAATAATAAATGGAATTTATATAGCGCTATATCTTGCAGAGACAAATCAAAGAGCTTGCACTCAACCCATTCTTACACAGTCATACAACCTGTAACAATTAATAGTTCCAACAAGTCCAAATGTGCACGCATGCACGCACGCACTCGCGCAAACACACACACACACACACACACACACACACACACACACACACACACACACACACACACACACACACACACACACACACACACACACAGGTCACACGCCCTGGCAGGGCGATAGAATCTCGGCTGTTGAAGGCAGGGAAAAACTATGAGATGAGCAGGAGAGGAAAATCTTAGGTTTGAAATAAATATGTCTTGAGACTGGATTTAAAAGTGTCATAAGAATGCTTTTGGCAAGAGAGAGAAGGAGGTCATTCCAGATCGATGGACCAGAAATAGAGAAAGAGTGACGGCCGACGGTGGATTGGTTGAATCTAGGTATTCATAAAGACAAGGTATCTGCAGCAGAGCGGAGGGAACGTGAAGGAGTGTACAAGTGAAGACATTCACAGAGGTAGGAGGGTGCTGTTTTGTGGAGACATTTGTAACAGAGGGTACTGATCTTATAATTTACTCTCTGTTGCACAGTTAGCCAGTGGAGAGATTGCAAGAGAGGAGTTATGTGTTCAGATTTTTTCTTTCTGAGGACTAGTCGAGCTGCAGAGTTTTGTATACGTTGAAGGTAGTTGATAGATGATGCTGGCAGACCAGCCGAAAGAGACTTGCAATAGTCCAGACATGAAAGAATGAGACGTGACTAGTTTGGATGTTGCATCAGTGGACAGGTACTTTCGAATGGCACCAATATGCCGTAATTGATAGTAGCATGACTGGCAGGTCTGGGTGATGAATTTTTACATGGAGAGTGTGTTGTCGATAACAACCCCGAGATACTTTACAGACGTATTGCTGAATTCCATTGAAGCTGTTGTGATGGGAGAGAGTTTGTGTTTGGTCCCTACAAGCATGGCTTCGGTTTTATCTGCATTTAGCTGTAGCTTGTTCTGTGTCATCCAGATTTGGATATTTTGAAGGCAGTAGGCCATATTTGTCAAGAGAGAAGGCAGATTTTCAGGTGTATCACTGCTAAGAATCTGAGAGTCATGGGCATAAAAATGATGGTTGACCTGATGACGGTTTATTATATGTGCAAGTGGAGCAGTGTAGAGGGTGAAAAGAACAGGGCCCAGAACTGATCCCTGTGCGACTCCACATTCCAGTTTGAGAGATTATGATTGAATCTTGTTTACTGCAACACTTTGGAATCGGTCTGTGAGGTATGAACTAAACCATGTGAAAGCTGTTCCTGTAATACCAAACGTGTTTTGGAGTCGGGACAGAAGAATTGAATGGTCTATAGTGTCAAAGGCTGCAGATAAATTGAGAAGAGTCAGTATTGTGT